>SZWC01002726.1:60934-99363 GCA_023375785.1 Penium margaritaceum
GGGGGGGGGGGGGCTAGAACTTGGAGGGGTCCCCCATTGCTGTTCATTCTTCATTCCTAATCAGTTACTATCAGTTTTGAGCTGCTTTCTGGCGCTGATTCTGGCGTGTGCGTTTCTGAGTAACAAACCCAGAGCTTCCAGACTTAGACTCTAGAGCAGCAGACTGAGGGGGCAGCTGACTTAAGCAACAAGCGTGGAAGCCGGCACGCTGCATCAACAACTCTGTTGCCCCAACCTGTTGCATAGTTTTCCATTTTGGTATCAGAGCCAGAGCGTAGCAGCAGCAGCAGAAGACTGGCAAATAGGTGCCAGACAACGCCGCCGGACCCCCATACGCGCCAGTGCAGGGGAAATGCTACCGGATTTTTTCCGACAGCATTGACCCTCCTGGTGGCGGCGTCAGATTTTTTCCCATGGCCACTGGGCCAGGGGAAATGCTGTCGAAATCTTTCGGCAGCACTGACCCCACACGTGACGCGAGGAGGTGAGCGGCAGGCGGCGTCTGACGTCTGTGGGCGACGATGCACGCGACAACTTCACCCAGGTGCAGTGACTGGCACCACGAACAGCAGCAGGCAGAAGCAGCAGCTAGCAGCAGCCCGCAGCAGTAGTAGCTCGCAGTAGCAGCCCGCAGCAGCAGCAGCTCGAAACAGCTGTAGCAGTAGCGTGCAGCAGCAGTAGTAGCGTGCAGCAGCAGCAGCAGCCCGTAGCAGCAACCTGCTTCTGCAGCCCGCAGCAGCAGCAGGCAGCAGCCGCAGCACGCAGCACCTGCAGCAGCGTGTAGCAGCAGTAGCGGGCTATAGCAGCTTTTGCTGCGACCTGCAGCAGCCGCCAGCTACAGCAGTAGCAACAGCGAGCAGCAGCTGGCAGCTGCCAGCCGCGGCTGCTGCTGCCCGCTGCTCGTAGCGAGCGAGCAGCGAGCAGCAGCCCGCCGGTGCCAGCGAGCAACAGCTCGCTATTGCTAGGCGAGCAGCAGCCCTCTGCTGCCAGCGAGCAACAGCTCACTACTGCTAGGCGAGCAGCAGCCCGCTGCTCGCAGCAGACAGCGGGCTGCTGCCCGCTGTGACAAAAAAACAAAGAAAAGAGACAACAAGAAATTTCCCCCACCCCCGCAGCTCGCTGTAGTAGCCTACAGCTGCAGCAAGCAACTGCTGGAGCATGCTGCAGCTGTAACAACACTCAGGAGCAGCAGCAAGCTGCAGTAGCTTGCTGCTGCAGGAGCAGCAGCCACAGCAAACGCTATAGCTCGTAGCACCAGTAGCTGCAGCTGCAACTACAGTAGCATTAGCAACAGCAGCAGCAGCTGCAGCACCCGCAGCAGTAGCAGCAGCAAACAGCTGCAGCAACAACAGTAGTAACAGCAACAGCAATAGCAGCAGCAACAGCAGCTGCAGCAGCAGCAGTTGCAGCAGTAGCAACAGCAACAGGAGGAGCGGCTGTAGTAGCATCAGCACCAACAGCAGCAGCGGCGGCCCTAACATTTGCCGCTGCTGATGTCAGCATCCATGTGCTAACATCACTGCTGACGTCATCAACAAAAAAAGGAGGGCGAGAAGAGGGGGAAATGGGGAAAGGGGGAAGGCTAGAGGAGCGGGTAGATTCCCCACTCCCCCAACCTCCTGCTGAAATCAGCAACACAAAGACAAAAACAAAACCAAGAGAAAAACAAAAAAAAACCAAGAAAAAAAACACAGACACCAAGGCATGGCTGGTAGTCCCGGCGAGGAGGGGTCCTCCTCTGATGGGGGGACCCCTACCCCTCTTTTCTTGTAGCGATTGCTGTAGCAGCAGCAGCAGCAGTAGCAGCAGCAGCAGCAGTAGCAGCAGCACCCGCCGCCGCTGCAGCAGCAGCAGCCGCCTCCGCCGTAGGATCAGCAGCTGCCGCCGCCGCTGTAGCAGGAGCAACCGCCGCCGCCACGGCAACAACAGCTGCCACCGCCGCACGAGCAGCAGCAGCCGTTGCCATTGCAGCAGCAGCAGCCACCGCCTCTACAGCAACAGCCGGCACCGCTGTAGCAGCAGCAGCCGCCGCCCATACAGCAGCAGCCACCGCCGCTGCAGCAGCAGTACCCGCCGCCTCTACAACAGCAGCCGCCACCGCTGCAACAGTAGCAGCCTCCGCCCATACAGCAGTAGCCACCGCCTCTGCAGCAGCAATAGTCGCCGCCCTTACAACAGCAGCAGCAGCAGCAGCAGGAGCCCACTGGTAACGTTTGCGGCACCCCTGACCCACTTGCTGCTATTCAGCAACAACTCGCCGCCTTGACACAGCAGCTTGCGGCGCTACAGCCAGTCGCCTCCCAAACCGCCACCAGCGCGCTGCCGTCATTCATTGCTCGTGGGTACACTAGCCCCGCTGTGTCCGCCGCCACGTACTACTTAGCGCAGCAGCAGACTCAACACCAACGGCAGACAGTAACCTCCGTCCTTGGCCCCACTCTGGGTAGCGGCCGTAGGCAGAAGGACTTTGAGACGCCGCCACCGCCGCTTCAGGCCGGTGACCAGTTCCGGAGCTGGGAGCTCAGCTTTCGGATCTGGGCGCAGCGTGAGGGTCTGTGGGCCTACTACACCCTCCCTTACGACTCCACCCAGGCCGACCAGCTATATGACGCTGGTCCCGCCGTCCGTGCCCTTGTACCAGTCGCCCCTCCAGCTTCCCGCCTTGCCCTGGAGCTCTTCCTCGGCGACTTCACCGCTGGCGCCATCCCAAACCCGGCAGCCGCCTGGCACGTCCTCACCAGACCCCATCGCCTGTCTAGCGACGCTGAGATCAGCCGTCTGCTCCGGGAGTTCAACTCCCTACACATGGGGGAGGCCGAGACGGTCACTGCCTACTGGCAGCGAGCGGAGGACATCCTCCGTCGACTCGGCAAGTCGGCTCCACCCCCACTGTCCGCGCTCCTCACCACCAAGCGCGGCGCCACCAGCGCATACGCGAATGTCTTCGTCCACTACCCTCAGGACGTCCTCACCACCATGGAGGCCCAGGGCACTCTCATGCCCTGGGCATATGAGCTTTTCCTTCGCATTGAGGAAGCTCGCCAGGAGTCCCAACTCCATCGCACGGAGGCCCTTGCATCCCCTGCCGTCGCCGCCCCTGCCATTGCCTCCGTGGTCGTTGCCTCCCCTGTCGCAGCTACCCCATCTTCGTCAGGGAAGAAGAAGAAAAGCCGGAACAAGAAGGGTAAGGGTCCATCGCAACAGCAGCAGCAGTAGTCATCGATCGGTCCCAGCGGTAGTGGCTCGGTCTGCCACAACTGTGGGCAGCTTGGGCACGGGTGGTACACGTGCCCTCTCCCGACGGACGAGGCCCGCGTCATCGCCACCATGCGGCGCCAGCGGGAGTGCCGCCTTGCCTCTGCCGTCGTCGCTGCTGCTGGTCCTACCACTCCGACCTCGTCCAGCACCTCTGCCACTCCGACAGCTCCGCCTGTCCTGCAGCTACCCGCGCCGCAGCAGTACTACCCGTAGCAGTACTACCCTCAGCCGTCGGCACCTCTGTTTCCTTCGCCGGCTCAGTCACCCTACTACCCGGGCTCCGGCGCCGTCACTCCGCAGTCTGTCTACACTCCTGGGCCGTCATCTCGAGAGCGTCAACTTGAGCACGTCATCGCGCTCCAGCTTGGCCTCCCTTGCCCTCCTCCCCAGGGAAGTGCGAGTTGCGCCACCTCCTGCCCTCCGACCCATCCCTGCATGACTGAGACTGAGCTACGGTCGTGTCCCGTTTCCTCGTCTGTCTCGTCATCTCCCGTGATCTCATCCACCCCACTCCTTGACGACATTGCATGGCTTGACGACTGGCAGTCTCGTTTCGCTCCTCCGTCCACCGTGTCCGCGTCCCTCGCTTGCTGCCATGTGACCTTGACTCATCTGGCGACCCCTGTCCAGGACCCTGCTGAGACCTGGATCATCGACTCCGGGGCCATGCATCACATGATGGCCTCGCGCGAGGCCTTTTGTATGCTTGGTCCCGTCGGCGATGTCTCTGGGGTCCGGACGGGCTCCGGACAGGTGTTGCCTGTCCGTGGGGTAGGCGTCGTTCGTTTCCATGGTCCGGCCGGTGACATCTTTTTGACCGATGTTCTCTTTGTCCCTGGTCTCGAGCTCAGCCTCCTGTCCTTGACTGCCCTTGACCGCATGAGCATGGACGTTGTGCACTCACGTGGTGTCGGCACTGTGTCATTGCGTCCGTCGGGTCTTGTCGTACTGCACGCCACTGCCTGTGGCAACTTGTGGCACGTTCCCCGCCTCTCTTCCTCCCCTCCTGTCTCCTCCCCCTCGGCTGCGACCGGACATGTGTTCGTTACCAGCACGCTTTCTCCTCAGCACACCCGCCTCTTGCAACGCCGCCTTTGCCACGTCCAGTCTGCCGCAGTAGAGAGCATGGTCCGCACCCAGCCAGCCAAGGGTCTTGATCCGGAGACCTTCCCTCTCCCATGCCCCACTGAGTGCATTGACTGCGCTCAGGGCAAGATGCACCGGTCCACGTACCCCCTCTCTTCCTCACGGACGTCCGCCCCCCTTGACCTTGTCCACTCAGACGTCATGGGTCCTCTCCCCACCGAGTCATTCGGTGAGCATGGCCGCTATGTCCTCACTCTGACGGACGACTACTCTCGCTACCGTTGGGTCTTCTGCCTTCGGCAGAAGAGCGATGTCGCCCGAACCATTCAGGACTGGCTTGTCCTCGCGGAGCGCAAGTGTGGCCGCCCCCTTCGTTGCTTTCGCTCCGATCGCGGTGGAGAGTACCTGGGTGAGGCCACGACCTTTCTCGCCTCTCGTGGTATCCGCCATGAGACGTCTGCGCCCTACACACCCGCCCAGAACNTCTCCCCACCGAGTCTTTCGGTGAGCATGGCCGCTATGTCCTCACTCTGACGGACGACTACTCTCGCTACCGTTGGGTCTTCTGCCTTCGGCAGAAGAGCGATGTCGCCCGAACCATTCAGGACTGGCTTGTCCTCGCGGAGCGCAAGTGTGGCCGCCCCCTTCGTTGCTTTCGCTCCGATCGCGGTGGAGAGTACCTGGGTGAGGCCACGACCTTTCTCGCCTCTCGTGGTATCCGCCATGAGACGTCTGCGCCCTACACACCCGCCCAGAACGGCGTCTCCGAGCGGTGGAACTGTACCACGGTGGACGCCGTCCGCACCATGCGAGTCGAGTCCGGTCTCTGCGATGGCGTTTACTTTGAGGCCATAGCCTACATGACCTGGGTCTGGAACCGGGTTCCCCACGGTCCCCTTCCCCGCCAGTCCACGCCCTATTAGCACTGGTGCGGTCGGCGTGCTGACCTCCGCCCAGCTCGCGTCTGGGGCTGCGTTGCCGTTGTGTGGCAGCTCGCCCCACAACAGGGTGGCAGGCTCGCTCCCCGCAGACGCCCTTGCACCTTTCTCGGCGTGTATCGTCAGTCCAAGGCCTGGCGCTTCTGGGACCCATCCCGACACCGCATCATCGAGTCCCGCGATGCCCTCTTTTTCGAGGACCTGTTTCCCCGCGACCTCATCCGCTCCAGCTCGTCCGTGTCCCTCCCGTTGCGAGGGGAGTGGTGAGTCCGTCCTCCATCCTGTCGCTTCTGGGTGACACATCACTCCGTCCCTCTGAGCCGGTAGCCCTGGTCGCGGCCGCTGGCCCCTCCGAGCTAGGTAACCCAGTCGCGTGTACTGGCCCCTCCGGGCCGGCAGCCCCTGTCGCGTCCGCCGGCCCCTCCGGGCCGGCAACCCCAGTCGCGTCCGCTGGCCACTCCGGGCCTGCAGCCCCAGTTGCGTCCGCTGGCCACTCCGAGCCAGCTGCCCCAGTGGCGTCTACTGGCCTCTCCGTGCCGGCAGCCCTAGTCGCGTCCGCTGGGCCGGTAGTCCCAGTCGCTTCCGATGGCCCCTCCGGGCCGACGGCTCCAGTCGCGTCCGCTCGCCCCTCAGGGCCGGCAGCCCCAGTTGCGTCCGCTGGTCCCTTCGGGCCAGTAGCCCCAGTCGCTTCCGATGGCCCCCCCGAGCCGACGGCTCCAGTTGCGTCCGCTGGCCCCTCCGGGCCAGCAGCCCCAGTCATATCCGCTCGCCCCTCCGAGCCAGCAGCCCCAGTCGCGTCCACTCGCCCCTCTGGGCGGGCAGCCCCAGCTGTGTCCGCTGGCCCCTCTGGCCCAGCAGCGCCTGTGGCATCTACTGGCTCCTCCGAACCAGTAGCACCGTCCGCCTCCGTCAGCTCATCGGACTCAACACCATCTTCTGCCCGACCGCGGTACACACGTGGTCCAGGCGGCAGCCTCCGACCTCGGCCGACAGTGAGCGCGCAGACCGTTACTCCCTGTTCCGTGGTGCCTCGACCCCCTGTGGCTCCACGTGTCTCCTCCACTCCCACGGTCGTGAGTGGGGACCCTGGCACAAAGGCTCTCGGCCTGACCACTTCTACCATTATCGCAGACCTTCACCCGGGCTCTGCATTGGGGTACGCCATGCTTCATCACGAGCGTCGGCATGATGTTGTGGCTGCACTCGCACGCATCCCACCTGGGGCTCGTGATGCACATGCCCACTCAGTCCGGTCCACAGCGCGCCCAGAGGACCTTTCCACCCTACGCGAGGCTCGAGCCTCCCCTGAGGCTGCTCATTGGGATGCTGTCTTTGCCGAGGAGCTCGTTGCTATCCAATAGCACCACGTGTATGACCTCGTCGACCTCCCTCCAGGTCGGAACGCCATTGGTGCCAAGTGGGTCTTTCGGCATAAGTGGAAGCCGGGCGGATCCTTGGACAAGTACAAGGCCCGTCTCACAGCAAAGGGGTTTGCTCAGGTCCCTGGGATCGATTACGACCAGATCTTTGCCCCTGTTGGCTGGTTCTCCACTAGCCAGGCATTGTTCAGCCTGGTTGCCTAGCACGGGTGGGAGCTACATCAGATGGACGTGAGCGACGTATTCCTCCATGGCTCACTGGAGGGTGAGGAGCTCTACATGACGCAGCCCCCAGGCTTCGACGACGGCACTGGGAGAGTTTGGCGGCTGCGAAAGGCCCTCTATGGCCTGAAGCAGTCGCCTCGGTGCTGGAACCAAGAGATCAGCAGTACGCTTCTCCGTGGCGGCCTCTAGCGCAGCACCGCTGACCCCGCACTGTTCATCAGCCCGCGAGGTCAGACCTTCGCCGCGGTTCTGGTCTACGTCGACGATCTCCTCATTGCGTCGCCAGACGCGACAGCCATCCAGCACGTCAAGGACCTCTGCACGCCGCTTACCAGATGAAGGATCTCGGGTCTGCCCGAGTCTTCCTGGGCATGGAGCTCGAGCATGATCACTCCTAGGGCATCCTACATGTCCACCAGGCTGCCTATGTGCAGACCGTGTCCACTCGCTTCGCCGAGGACTTGCCCCTCGTGCCCAGCGCATCCTCACCCATGTCACCCGATGGCCAGCTGAAGTTGAAGAGTCATGACCCAACTGTTGTGGGGGAGCCAGTTGATGTGACCACGTATCTGCGGGTCATCGGGTCACTGATGTTCCTAGCGACGACGACGCGTACAGACATCGCGTTTGCCGTTAACCTCCTAGCCCAGTTCTTTCAGGAGCCACGTCACCTCCACTTTGAGGCCACGATCCGAGTACTGCGCTATGTCGTCTCGACCCCTCGGCGAGGCCTCATGTTGTGACGTCAGCCGTCCGTCGTTGCAGTGGGTTACACCGACAGTGACTGGGCCGGGAGTCCAGACGGTAAGAGTCGCACAGGCTGGACCTTTCTGGTCGGGGGCATAGCTGTGTCCTGGCGCAGTAGCAAGCAGGGGTGCATTGCACGCAGCGCTGCTGAGGCTGAGTACGTGGCCCTTGGCTCAGGCGCGTGTGAGAGTGTGTGGTTGCGTCGTCTGTTGTCCGAGTTGCGTCAGTCTGTCGCATCCATAACCTTGCATTGTGACAATGAGAGTGCCATGGCCATTGCAGACAATGACGGTGTGCATCACACTTGCACAAAGCACATCAATGTTGAGTATCACTATGTGCGTTCGTTGTTGCACGACGGCAGCATCAACATCGTGTGGGTTGAGACAGCACGACAGCTGGCCGACTTCCTGACCAAGGCACTGAAGCGGGACTCGTTTAAGAAGGCTGTGAGTTCAGTCGGCGTGCGTCCGTGACTTGCTTTCTTTGTCTTTGCCTGCACTTCTGCGTGTCCTGGGGGAGTCTGTGTGATGACCGTATCTCTGCCCGCCCATGTGCACTACGTCTGTGAGTCATGGGGGAGTGTTGGTTTTTGCGCTCATTGTGCCCTGTTGTGTCCTCCCGGCTTGTGTACATCGGCGTGCAGATAATTGACGGTGAGACTCGACGCTGATGGAGTGTCGTCCGGTGGAGCCGACGCACGTTGAGGTTGTCTCGCAGTTCGCTGGAGCCCCCTCTCTCCGGCGACGTGTTCAGCTCCATCGACAGGCCTCCTCGGCGGTCGCGCTGCCGGCAGTCACTGCCACCGTAGTCGCTGTCTGCATGCGTCCAGTGCATACTGTCGTGCCTGCGTCGTCATGCGCTCCCTAGGGTCCCAGTTGCATGTTGCATGGCCCTGTTTGGCAGCATAAACCATCGTGGGCACTGCCTGGGTTCAGGCTGCCATAACTCCTCGCTACTGTTTTTCTAGCAGATTCTGACCACACGGCTGCGTTCGCAGCGTTGATGGTATGGTATGGTCCAGTTTTCAGGCAAAACGGACGACGCCCAAGTTTTGGGCTGTCGGCCGTCTGGCAGGCCTCACCGAGAAAACCTGCCAGCCTGAAATTAGCTATTTTCTGATTGGCTGATGAACTGAGTAACAAGCTCTACAGAGCTGGGGGGGGGCTAGAACTTGGAGGGGTCCCCCATTGCTGTTCATTCTTCATTCCTAATCAGTTACTATCAGTTTTCAGCTGTCTGGCGCTAACTCTGGCGCGCACGTTTCTGAGTAATAAACCCAGAGCTTCCAGACTTAGACTATAGAGCAGCAGACTGAGGGCCAGCTGACTTAAGCAACGAGCGTGGAAGCCCGCACGCTGCATCAACAACTCTGCTGCCCCAATCCGCTGCATAGTTTTCCATTTGTTTGCATATTGTTCAGAGCATTTGTTTGAGTGTCTGATTGTTCTGCTCGGTCTGGCTGTTGGTTTGAGGATGAAACGTTGTTGAAAGTTGAATTCTGCTGTAGCGACTCACCAGTTCGTGCCAAAAACGGCTGGTGAATTGACCGTCTCTCTAATGCGCCGTGCAACCGAACAATGCTTTTGACGAACAGCCGCGCTGTTTCTTTGGCGATGACGGTAGTCGTTGTCGGGAAGAAATGGGGCATTTTGGAAAACCTGTCGACAACCAAGAGGACTCTGTCATATCTTTCGGGTGTGACCGGTGATCCCGTTGCAAAGTCTATGCAGATTTGTACGCATGGTTCCGTCGGAACAGGGAGTGGCCATAGCAGTTCAGGTGGCCTCGTGCGACGAGATTTTTGTCGCTGACATGTGTCCTAGGTTTTGCAGAATTTGGCCACGTCTTACCAATAGGTTTTCGCAAGTTTCTTCAGCATCTTGTCCTCTTCGAAGTTTCCACCTGGTCCGGTATCGTGGCATTCTTCAACCAGCATTAAGCGAAGCTGGTCGTTCAGGGGAACAACCACTTGGCGAGTGAAGCGTTGTCGGTAATAGAGTGTGTCGAACCATACCTTGATTTTATCATATCCATCAAGCTGGTCATAGCCTCGTGCTAACAATTGCTTGAGGTATGGATATTGCTGTAGTTGTAGGGTTGAGTGCGTCCGCCGGATTGGTTTTTCCTGGCCGGTACTCGATTTCGTAGTCGAACCCGGACTGAAAGTGACCCATCCATCGGGTTCGACTTTGGCTGAGATTCGGCTGCGTCTTCAAACATCTCAATGCATGGTGGTTGGTATGCACGACATCGGCAACATTCCTGCTAGAGTTGCCACATCTTGAACACATGCAAGACTGCCACCATCTCTTTTTTGTGGACCGCATACATAAGTTCCGGTCCTTGCAAACTTTGAGACACGTAGGGGACCGGTTGTTCAACATTGTCGTGGTCTTGCAGAAGGACCGCGCTAATGGCTACTTCAAATGCATCCGTAGCCATGACATATTCGGCCGTTGGATGGGCTAATCGTAGGACTGGCTCCGAGGTCAGAGCGTTGCGCAAAGAGGTGAGCGCTTCTTGTTCGCTGTCTCCCCACCACCACTTGTTTTCTTTTCGAGTGAGGTCGGAAAGAAGCTCTGGCACTCGGTCGTAGTCCCGTACGGATCACTGGTAGTAATTGCAGAACACCTGAATTTCTTGAACGTTGGCCAGCGTTAGCCAATCAGCGACTGCAACCTCTTTTTTTGGACCCATGGTGATCCTTATGCTATTGCTAACGTGACCCAAAAACTGGATCAAACGACGACTAAAGTCGCATTTCAAGAGTTTTCCGAACAGTTTATCTTTTTGTTAAAAATTGAGATTTTCTGGAAGATGTCCATTGTCCTCCTCTGGGGTACGGCTGTACATTTGAATACGTCTTGGTATACCACGACAAAATTGTCAAGGTAAGGACGAAAAATGTTGTTCATTGCCACCATGAGCGTCGTCGGGGAATTTGTGACTCCAAACGGCATGACCGTGAACTCAAAGTACCCATAGCGGGTTCGAATTGCCGTATTTTCAATTCCGGCGGCTACCACGCGTATCTGGTGATGTTCGCTGCGTAAGTCGATTTTGTTGAAAATTTGGGCCCCTCGGAGTTGGTCAAAGCTTTCATCAGTAGGGGGAAGAGGGTAGCGGTTCATGATGGTAGCTTCATTCAACGCCTGATAATCCACGTGAGCATAATATGCATCTTGCCAGTTTTCGTTTTCACACACAGTATTGGTGCGGCGTATGGTGACATGGATGGGCAGATGAACCCCTGACCGAGCATCTCGTTGAGTTGCTTTTTGAGCTTGGTCAGCTAATGATCGCTCATCTGATAGGCCATTCGGACGGTAGCTCTACTGCCCGGCTTCAGTTGGATGCGATGGTCGATGTCTTGTTAATGAGGTAATGACTTTGGGAGTTCGGCAAGGAAGACGTTCGGAAACTCCTGGATGAGGAATGCGAACTCTTTGGGTACTATCGCGACCTTTGCTAAGGCCGATGAGGCTGATGACGCCAATGATGAGTCAGCTGCTGCCACGTCTGCTTCTCCCATTGGCTTGAGATGTACGAGCCACGCACGAGCTCCTCATCGTAGACAGTGCTTGGCCATGTTGAGCAGTATCGGCTGCTCCGCTTGTCGCTTTTCGGCTCATGTGGCTTCCTCTACTACTTCCACCTCTATTGATTCCACTGTTGCCTTTTGTCTCGCACGCGGAAGTTGTAGTTTGGCACCGTCAATGTCCACGTAGATGTCGCCGCTATTCTAGTCGACCTGCGGATTGTGCCGATACAGGAAATCTTGTCCGAGGATGATTTTTTGATCGCTCATTGGACATGACATCCAGACCATTACATCCCAAAGATCTCATACTTGTAGTCGTAGTGTTTCTTGGAGTCTCCGTATGTGTAGTCTCCCGTCAACGGGTTTTCCTTCAAACACCCCTGGTTTGATCTTCAAACACAACTTGCGAGCCACGTCGTTGCTTGCGAAGCTGTGTGAAACTCCTCCATACTATAGTGCTGGTACCGTTCTTTAACTTATGCATCCTTGAGGCGGAACTTTTACTACAATCGTTGGTTGGTCGTCCAGGTACCCCTCGTCAAACTTTGCGATATGAGAAACCCTCTGCGGCTATGTGGGCCGTTGAGATGGGCGATCATTCGGTGCAGATCACTCCTCACAGACAAGAGTTGCGCCTTTTACTCCTTCCGCTTGCCGTTTCCCAACTCATTTTTCTACGACTTCCCCCCCTTTTTGGTCTGCTGCTTGCTCCAACAATCATGAGCGATGTGGCCAAGTGTTCCATAGTTGTAGTAGGTTTGTGTATCTATCTGGTCGACGGTGTCCACGTCCATCCAAGTCGAGGAGTCTGTTAACTGGTTATTTCCATTTCCACGATAATTGTGGTTAGGTGGTTACTAGCCATAGGATTCGATTCGAGGGTTGTAGTCGTTCCTTTCTGGTATTGTAATCATTCGCGGCAAGTCGTTCTAGATGTTGAAGATAGAGATTGCTCGCCAGATATCTCGCTTAAGGCCGTTGTTGTATTGAACATAGATTTCGTCGAGAGCGATGTGATAATGTCGTGAAAACTGCGTGTACTTTCGCCATGCCGGACTGCTGATGCAGATGCTAGCTTATCCTATGCGTCAGACTTCTCGTTCAGCCTTCCAAAACATGCAAGCATCGCGCGCAAAAAATGATTCCAGTCGGTTTGCGGCGTCAACGTGTCTTGCCACAATGGGTTGATCTACTCCAAGGGTAGAATGCCTACGGTCGGTGATGTGAGACGGGCACTGTGGACCGTTGACGACGATGCTTTGCTATTCTCATGCTGCCGTTTGATAGTCTTTGGATTGGATCATCAACTTAACGCCGTGCCATGCAAAATCGAGGTTGCAAAGTCAATTTTCTTTAGGTCATCGTTGACCCCAGCAGCGGTGAAGTACACCTTCAAACTCGTCAGCCAAATCCGAATCGTTGGTCCTTTTGAGTTTGCAAGATCGAACGGTTCTGTTGGACCTCGACAAGTTTTGGTTTCACTCGAGATTTGGGAGTTCCTCTTGACAAGCACCGTTTCACGTGCGCTTGCATTGCAAAGAGCCTCCATCGCGGCGTTGAGTTGTTGGAGCAAGTGGTTGTTGATTCCCTTCAGTGTTGAGATTCTGTTTGCCCGTTCCTGGTTGATCCGCGCATGTCTTCCAGTGCCACCTGCCGTCCTTGCATTCGTCGTTGAGGCTGTTGGTATGGACGACTGGTTTATCGCCCTCAGGTCCGTGATGGGGTTGGTCGCCGAAGCCGTAGGGGTTGCTCCAGCTGCTGTAAAGCTTGCTACACCAGCATTTGCTATCGTTTCAGGCTTCGCGTGCATCGGCACATTCTCATCCTCCATCGCCAAAGTTGTCTTTGAAGACGTGCTGCTGGTCGTCGATTGCGCTCACTTGCCTGACATCGTAGTTGCAAAGTCTATATATTTGTGACGTGCGAGATGCGGCGATGGCTTGTGCGAGGTAGTCCTCTGAAAAAGTAAAGTAGTCGGATGATTCTCTAGTAACACTGCGCTTTGATACCAAGTGTTACGCCGAACGGAATGTAGATTGTGAACAGGTAGAAGTTGTGAGGCAAAACGTGATTTAGAATTTGGGACACGTTATAATTAGCGGAAAGTGTAGAAGTTATCAAAAATTCATGTACAAGTGTTGAGTTACAAATGAGGCATAGTCGGGGTCGTTGGGTCGATTGTCGAGCGACACATGCGGAGTCACGTCGTGAGTGGTTGGATTCAAGAAGGTCCGCTGAGAAGTCGCGGGTCTTTGAGAATTTATGGTGAATATGTGAGATGTATCTTTACAAATCCAGATTCATCGTGATGCCTCGACCAAGATGTTGTGACACTTCTGTTTGTCGGTTCGCGAGAGTGGTCAAAGCTGTGGGAAGGTTTGGGAACATCCACTGAGGGCGAGGCAATTGGCCAGTTTGCCCTCGGCCGTCCGAGTGAATATTGTGGTCCTTGCGATGCAATGGGCTATTTGTGTAATAACAGAAATGCCCACTCGGAAAGATGAGGGACTCTCGTTTGTCTGGTATGTAACAAGTTGGTCAAAATGCCCATAACCATTTTTTGGAAGTCATCGTGTGATGGGTTATAAATCAAATGAAAGAAATGTCCACTCACAGAGTTTTGGGTGTGTCTAGGCCGAAACACGTATCTCTGATTAGAAGCAAATTTTGACACATTATGATACATACCCTACTCTCCACTGAAATGATTGTCTTGCACATTGGCGTAAAGCTCCAAACCTTGTATGATGTGTTGTAACCTCACGAACGGAAGAAAAACACTATGGCTCTCTTTTTCTGTCGATGTCCGGCAATTTCCCCAATTACATGTATTGTATCCCGGTCTGTTTCTCACTCAGCTGGTGGTGGCAAATCCTAACCAAGGAAGTTGTCGTTCGGGTCGCACACTGGATTTACATAGGTGACATAGAATAGCTACTGGGCGGCCAAGTTTTCAGGTAAGCAACGCTTGGTAATGACAAGTGCTCCCATCTCCTCACTTGTAAACTAGCCAGTCACCTAAGTTCTAGCTTTGTGCTGTCTTTCCTCACATCTCAACATTTAAGTGCACTTACTTATTTAAGAGCGTTGAGCAAGGGATGTGAGGGGTGAGTGTGGGGAGTGAGGAATTGCTAGGACGCTTCCTAGCCTTGCTAGTGCTGACGTGGTGACATTGCCTAGTCAGCTGGCGTACTAGTAGGCAAGCACGTGCAAGAAACAGCAAGGGCTAGGCTAGGGAAATGCACAAAGCCTCATTAGCTCCAATAGCTTAGTATTGTAGAGAGAAACGACAATTGACAAGCAAACAACACAAAAACCTGCCGCGGGGCACGGTAGGTGTCACACGCGACAATGTTAGTTTGTCCTAAAACCGGCCCAAACTAGTGTTTTGGCCATAACTCTATGCACATGCATCCAAACGCAACACTTTCTGAACCTACACATGCAAAACTGTGAGTCAAACACTACGACTTGTCTTGTGCACATGTCTACTATTGATCAATGGACACACAATGTAAAACATGCAGATTGGGCTGAAGAGCTTGTCCACGGAGAAAACTTTAGTGTGTGTAAAACAACCGAGAAACCCTTGGTCATCAAGCAAGCCTTGCAGCGATCGAGTGTGCCATCAAGCTTCACCTTCCTGCGCAGAACCCACTTGGCCTGTATAGCTTTCCTTTCAAGCTGGAGGTCGACAAGCTCATAGACACCATGCTCAATGATAGCTCTCAGCTCATCTTCACAAGCAGCACACCACAACTCTCCACCCCGTCCCGAGAACTGGCTTTGGCGGCACTTGGGATTGTTGGTGACAAGAGCAGCTAGCAGAGGTGGAATTTCCTTGCTAAGCTAGCGAAAATGATTGTGCGCACAACGCGAGTAGGCAATGACTGGCTCAGAGTCACCCATCTTGAGCTTGCTGAAGCTCCTTAAGAGGATATTGATGATAGCTGAAAGAGAAGCAAGGTAGGGACGTGTGGGATTACTCAAGGCCTCACGGATATCAGGATCAGTGCAGAGAGGAGGATGGCCAATGAAGTGCTCAAAGTCAATGCGATCACTATCGTGTGTGACGAAGACGAATGCTGTAGCTATACGACTTGCATTGGAAAATGGATCAGGGATGGAGGAGCTGTACTTTGAAATAGCGAATTCCAAGATGCACTACCACCCCACCTTGACCCACGTCAAGGTGGGGTGGTAGTGCATCAAAATCCTTAGACCTGCAATGAGAACATGCTGGAGAACATGCTCCAAAAATGGAGACAAATTGTCATTGCTGCGGCTGCTGAGCTACTCCCCGTATTGCAACTGAGATCGTGGGACCAGGCTGGCCAGGGAGAAGCAACCCAATGGATGTAATTGTCTAGACATTCTGTAATGTGGCTAGGATTTCCTACAAGTCGTCAACCTCCTGCTAAAGAGCAAGGACCGGGTCAGATGATGGTGTTGCGTTTGCTTAGGTCGAGTATGTTGCACATGTGCTACCAGATCCTACCATGGTAGCGGGTGGTGGAAGCGACCACCAAAAGTGTGTTCATTACTGTGGGACTGTGAAAGTTTTAAAAAACTTTCCCAGATGAATTCTCATGAGAACTTGAATCACAAAGGAAAACTAAACTCTTTCTGTTTTTTGTTTTCAAGATACCCCATGAGTTATGAGGTCCTTCTTTCAAGGAATTTACTAGTATTCCCTGTTGTTTTCCTCTCTACTCATGGTTGGTGGCCGGCAGCTTGTTGGAGCTGCATGGAAACGTACGCAGCTTCCACAAAGCTTCTGCAGCACTTACTGATTTGTTGGTGCTGTTGCAGTCATCGCTACAGCAGCCACAGAACTGTTGCTACCACTGCTCAATACTGCGCCATAGCTGTTATTGCATGCTGCTATTGCGTGCTACTGCCAAGATCTACAAGCTGCTTATGGAGTTGTTGTTGTTGTTGTTGTTGTTGTTGTTGTTGTTGTTGTTGTTGTTGTTGTTGTTGTTGTTGTTGTTGTTGTTGTTGTTGTTGTTGTTGTTATTGCTACTACAGCTAGTGCTGTGTTTACTGCTGCACTTACTTCTAATCTCGTTGCGGCTACTACAGCTGATGCTACCGCGCTACTACAACTGATACTAAATTTTGCTCCAGCGGTCGCACCGCAAATAGCAGCTGGTGCTACCGCTGCACGTTGCCGTTGTTGCCTTGCTGTTGGTACTCGTGCCGGGTGGTAGGAAGCTAGAGGGAGTGGGTCTTGGGTTTATTTTTCTCTACTAGGTTCTTTGGTTTTCCGGTTGGCCCTGCTGATTTTGTAGCTTTTCATATGGCTACACCCATCAGGAAGGTTACACCGGGTACAGATAGAGGAGGGTCAATAAAAAGAGGAAAGAAACAGGGAATCTTTCCTTCTGCGTGGTGGTGCCCTTGTCACATGCATCGACTCCGTTTTCAACATGTTGCTCTGAGTCGGTCACGTGAGCACCTACGCTACCACTGCTATGGGGTTGATGTCGTGAATAAAACTTTGGCTGCATTCTCCTCGCATTGGGAGCATTTTAAAGACGCCATTTGGCGAGGCTAACTCTGCCAAGAAATACTTAGCTGAGGTTCCCCTGCATTGGTGCATATGGATTTTCACCAACGTTGACTGTCACCTAGTCATCGCTACAATTGCTCATTTTGCTGCATCTGCTTTGCTATGGCTATGGTAACAATGTGGAAACGATGATGCACTGGTCTGAACAAGACTATTTTCTGCCATCTCACGCACTTGGACTGAAGTGCGTGGCCTGCTGTGTGTAGACTTAGCAGCTGAGTAACGCTGGCTGCTCAACTGTGAGAGGGAAAACTTGCACTCATGACAACGTGCCAAAACCACAGCTGAAAGTGAGTTCAAACTGAGTTAACAACAAGAATGAGACGTTATGTGAGACCCCTTCCACAAGAACCTAGGACATCATCTCTTTGAGGCCTGTTACTCAGTCTACCAGCAAATTAGGAAAATGCACTATTTTCTGGCCAGTGGGGCTTTCTTGGTGAGCCCTGCCAGAGGATCGACAGCCCCAAAGTCGGATGTCGTCCATTTTCTCTTGAAAACTTGAGCACTCCAAAACATACACACCGTAAACGCAGTCATGCATTCAGGATCAACTGGAAAAATCACACATATGAGTTGTGGTTGCCTAAAATGGAGAGGGACTATGCTACTCATAAGAGCCGCCTATGACTATCTGTGACATGCGTGACGGTGGCTGCTGCCTATGGAGCAGGTTGCGTACTGCTACCAAGCGGGAGATTCCATGCGAGGAGACGAAAGCCACATCTCTCAAAACGGTGGGATGGTCCCTCCATTGCTCAGCGCCCGCAGCTATCAATGTCTACCTAGTCACTCATATGCATGAACAAGTGCACCAGCTGAGAGGCCATGACACATATCAATGAGGTTGTGTACACGGAAATCACAACACTAGCTTTGGTCACTTGTTTCCAAGCCAAGGTGTTGGCGTTGGGTGTTTCTTCAACCCTTGCATTGACATTTTATTATCCAAAATAATGCTTGTGCCTATGATGAAGGTTAGCTCACCATTTTCAAGGTGTTGTTGTTTTGTCCATGCACTGCCTCACTGACTCATACTGTGACCTCTCGACTGGTGTACGTGCTTGTTTAGATGGCTGACAGGGTGGACGCCGATGGCGACGGGATGATGTTTGGTAAAGTTAACGTGCCGCTATGAAGCCAAGCGCATGGTTCTTCTCCTCCTCCTGCTTCTGACACAATACCCTCACATGGCCAGCTCCATCGGCAACAACCCTTGGCTATCACATCATCAGTATTCTTGGATAGCTCTCAAGAGCAGTGCATCCGGAGCCCGGGTTCGGGCAGCCGTAACTCCATGTAACTATTTTTCTTGCTGATTCTGACTGTAGGACTGCGTTTGCAGCGTCGTTCTTTTGGTATGGTCCAGTTTTCAGGCAAAATTGACAACGCCCGGGTTTAGGGCCCTTAGGTGTTAGACAGGATAATGTTAGGATTTTCCTGGTTGGCTGTTTTTCTAAGTATCAAGCCTCACAAAGCTGAGATGAGGCTAGAATTGCAAGGGGTCTAAGTTAGTTGCTCATTCTTCATTCTTAATGAGTCATTGCTTCTTTCAGCTGCAGTTCTAGCTCCAACTCTGGCGCGTGTACTTGTGAGTAACAAACCAAAGCTATCAGACTTAGACTCTAGTGCAGCAGACTTAGGGGGCAACAGAACCGCTGTCGCTCAGCCTTAGCGGAAACAACCAGCAACAAGTGTGGATTCCCGCATGCTGCATCAACAATATTGCTGTCTCAACCTACGTACTAGATAGCTTCCTTTTTGGTTTTAGAGACAAAGCATAGCAGAAGCAATAGCATCAGTGGCGTACAAGTTCCTGACTACGCCGGCGGACCTCCCATACGCACCAATGCAAAGGAAATGCGCCGGATTTCTTCTGACAATGATAACCTGTCCGTTGGCGACGTCAAGTTTTTTCTCATGGCTACTAAGCCAAGGAAAATGCTGCCGGATTTGTTCCGGCAGACCCAGACCCCACGTGTCATACAGGGGGGGTGAGCAACCAGTGCAACGACGTCAGACAAACTGCTGGTGACAATGCACATGGCAATGTAACAACAACAGTAACAACAGTAGTAGCAACAACATAAGCAAGTGTTGTTGTAGCAATGATAGCAATGGTAATGGCAGTGGCGGTAACGATTGTAGGAGGATCAGTAGCAGCGGAGTAGCAGCGGCCGTAATAGCGACTACACCAGCAACAACGGTCGCAACGACAGTGGCACCGATAGTAGTAGCTACTGTAGCAGTTGCAGCAATAGCGGTAGCACCAACAAGAACTGTAGTAGTGGTAGCAGTAGTGGCGACAACAGTGGTAGCAGCCACAGTATAAGCCACGGCCACAATAACAGCAGCCGCGGTTGTAGCTACACAACAGCAAATGTTGTTGTGAGCGCTAGAGGAGCGGCTGCCACGTCATCGGCCGCGGCTTCAGGCTGCCGCTGTGCGGTGGCGGTAGAAATCCTGTCACTTTCCTTGAGCCCATGACCAACACGACATAGGGCCCGACCCACCTGCAAAGACAAATGAAAAAACAAAAAGACACACACAAAAAAACAAAACAAAACAAGACAACAGCTTCCACTTAGGGCCCGTAGCGGAAGCCGCCGCAACAGCAGCAACAACAATAGTAGTAGTGGTAGTAGTGGCAGCGGTAGGCACGATAACAGCTGCAGCGGCGATAGCAAAATCAACAACGGGAGCAGTAGTAGCTGCAATAGCAATGGCAGTAGTGGTAGCGACTACATCAGTAGAAGCAGTAGTGGCCACAACAGTAGTAGCAACAAGAGAAACTACACGGGTAGCGGTAGCAGTAGCAGATGTAGCTGGAGCAGTTGCAACAATAAAAGCGGTAGTAGTAGTAAGTAGCAGCGGCCAAGTATTGGTCCAAGTATTGCTATTGCAACAGTAGTGACAGTAGTAGCGGCAGCTGTAATAGCAACGTCTACGGCCACAATAGTAGCGGCAGCTACAACAACATCCGTAAGAGCAACACTAGCACAAGAAGAATTGATGGGAGCAGTTGCCATAGCAACTACAACACATGTAGTTGCGATAGCACTTGAAGCAGCAGGAGTAGTAGCAACAGACACAAATGCCTTGCAAGGACAATACCGGCGGCACATAGGCCAGCTCTGCGAACCCACCCCGCTATGAAAACCCATAGCGGACTTGGAATGCCAGGTCTATTAGCTACGCCAAATGCTTGCCACGACTAGCACCAACCAGACTATCCTCCTTGGTCAACCAAGTCCAGCGCTGACTCGGGCCGCACAAACAACGAGGCAATAGCAGTTGCAGCAGTAGTAACTGACGGTCACCAATGTCTTAGGATCCGAAGCTGGTCTAATTGACCCCTCTTGGTGCGAGGACTTTGAGTCCCCTCCACCTGTACTTGACGGAGATGAGTAGTTCCCTTCCTAAGAACTACTCCATCACATCTAGGCACGAGGGGAGAGTCTGTGGTTATAGTAGATTCTCCCACATGACAACACCGTCCCAAACCAGATGCTTGAGGCTAGCCAGTCACTCATCCTTGCAACAGTGATTGCCAACCGCATTGTCCTAGAGCTGTTCCTTGGTGACCTTGTTGACGACACCAGAATCGCCCCCCGGCAAGCTTAGGACACACTGACACGGCTTTATGCTAGCTCCGGTCAGGCAGCTGTTAGTCGCCTCCTAAAGGACTTTAGCGCCCTTCGCATGAAGGAGTCAAAGACCTTCATCGCTTATTGGCGCCACGCGGAGGATCTCTTGTGCCGGCTCAAGTCAGCCGTGCTTCCCCCGCTTGCTGGCCTCCTCCTCATCAAGAATGGTGCCATCCTTGAGTTTGCCAACATTGTCATCCCCTACGGCCTCCCCATCCTTGAGGTACTGGCAGCCCAGGGTACCCTGATGTCGTGGGCATATGATCTCTTCCTCAGTGTCCGGAAAGCATACAAAGACACATAGCTTCAACATGGTAGCTCCTTTGCGATCGTAACCGCCTCCTCCGACGGCTTGTCCACCCTTTCCTCCGGCACTCCCTCCTTGGGCAGCGCCAAGGGCAAGTGAAGGAAGGGAGGGAAGGGCTAGGGAAAAGGGCACTAATCTTCCTCTAATGGAGCCATCCTTTCGTGCCACAACTTCGGCCAAATGGGACACGTGTGGTACACATACCACATTCCCACGAACGGGACCCACATCGTCGCCATATGTCGTGATTGAGAGTACATCCTTGGTACCCCTGCTAATGCTACAGGCACTTCAATCTCCTGTGGTAGTACTACGGCCACCACCTACTCCACGGTGTTCCCTTCCTCCATGCAGTCAGCTCATCAGCCTCCATCGCAACTAGAGCTGTATGGACCACCACAACAGTATTAGTAGTATGCTCCGTTGTAGCCGCTGTACTACCTCTATCCTCAGTCATAGTGCATCTCATATCCCCCTAACGGTGCTGTGACCCCGTATTTTGCTAATTAACTCCGCCGCTTGGATCCACCAGTTGTAGAGCTTCATCACCACACAACTTGCCATCATACCTCCTCCCCTGGGAAGTACGAGTTGTGCGACTGGTAGCCGAGAGGTCTCTTACTACTAGACAAATACAGACGCTCAAGGTGATCTCAAGGAAGCTGCCTCTTGCTCTTTGGAGCCGGTTTTGGATGACGTCGCATGGTTTGATGATTGGCATATTCATTTTGCGTCTATCCCATTTTCTCAGCTTGCAACCTCTCTCTCTCCCTTCTTGCGTCCTGTTTTATTGCTCATTACAATGTCACGGCCTTGGTCGGCAACTCTAATGGGACCTTGATCATCGACTCTGGTGCCACACATCACATGACATCCCATTGATAGGCGTTCATTATGTTCGATCCCGTTGGCAACGTTCACACTGTGTAGATGAGGTCCGAATAAATCTTGTTAATCCGCGGTGTTGGCGTCGTTCACTTCCGTAGTCCGTCCGGCGACACCTTTGTGACTGATGTGCTCTATGTGCATGGTTTGGAACTCAGCCTCCTTTTTGTCACGGCTCCCAACTTCATGAACATGGACGTCTGACACTCTTGTTGCATCGGCACTGCCTCACCCTGCCCATCTGGTCAGGCCGTGTTCCGTGCTCTCTGTCGTGACAACCTCGTGCACGTCACCCGTCTGCCTTCATTTGTGTCCCTGTCCTCGTCTGACACTACCTATGTGTTTGTCACCAGTGTTCTTTGCCCCCACCATGCCCACCTTTTCCACCATTGCCTTTGCCACGTGCATTCCAATGGTGTCGATAGCATGCTCTGCATCCAACCCATGCTAGGACTTGATCCCTCCACCTTCCAGTGGCCTTTCCGCACCGAGTGCATCGACTGTGCCCAGGGCAAGATGCATTGATCCTCCTATTCTACATCATCCTCTCGGGCCACTCACCTGCTTGAGCTTGTCCACTTGGACCTCATGGGACCGTTTCCTGTCGCGTCAGTTGTCGAATGCGGCCAGTGTCTGTTGATCCCTACAGATGTCTATCCAACTATTGTCAGGTGATTTGTCTACGCTGGAAGAGGGACGTGGTATCTGAAATATGTGACTAGCACCTCGCGGTGGAGCGCAAGACCGGCCATAACCTCTTTTGCATTTGGTCTGACCGCGGTGGCGAATACATGGAGGACACAACTGCCTATCTCATTGGTCATGGAGTTCATCATGATGCATCCAACCATAGGACACAACAACAGAATGGTGTCTCTAAGCGCTGGAATAATACCATGGCCAATGCTACCCGCACCGTGCCTGTCAATTCCGGTCTATCCAAGGGCTTCTTCTTCAAAGCCATGTCCTACATGACCTGGGTGTGGAATCGTATTCCACATGGTCCCATTCCTCGCCAAACCACTCCATACGCGTTGTGCTGCGGCCAACGGGCCGATCTTTGGCCTGCCCATGTCTGGCGGTGCGTTGCTCGCGTCTGGCTCGGCAAAGACCAGCAAGATGGCAAGCTTGCCCCTTGCGGCAGTCTTTGCACCTTCATTGTTATCTCGCGTCAGTCCAAGGCCTGACGCCTATGGAACCCGTTCTAGCACTGCATCGTTTTTTCCGGCAATGGCCTTAATTTTAAGGCCCTCTTCCATCACGACCTCCCTCCCGTCCAATCTGTCACCTCTCTGATCCCATCGCTATCATCCGGTGAGGGAGATGCTTGTCGCACCACCTCTTTGACCCCAGATGCATAGGTCGTTTGCCTGCTTTCACAACCTTGGCAATGGATGGCCCGGATACGCCTCCCTCGTCATCTTCCTCACCGACCAGTTCCCTTGCCAGTGATGTTGTACACTCTTTGGAATCAGAGCTCTTAACTGATTCACTAGCCAAGAGTGACCCTCCGTCTGACCCCACTGGATGCGTGACATTGGTCCCTCCTCTGGCCTTCAATGCACCCACACCCATGGATCTGTCTGTGTCTATTGGTACCCTAGCATCGGAGCCGGTGCATATCCCCGCCTTGCCACCTCGTCCTTGCCGGATTCCATCTGCCCTCACCAGCACCCTGGTGCACCAGGTCTACACCAGCGCTCCCGGTGGCATCTTCCGGCCTCGTAAGTTGGCGCTTCCCCTGGGTCCTCGTACCAGGGTCCCCCGTCCAACCTCCACTACACCCGTTGATACACCTCTCTCCCCTCACACGTTTGTGAGCGGTGAGCCCGGCACGAAGGTCCTTGGCCTTACGGCCCTTGGCCTCGTTGCTCAAGACTTGCACCCTGGCTTGACCCTAGACTACACTCTCATCTCCTAGGAGCATCGCCGTGCTGTCTTCGCCACCCTAGCCTGAGACCTTGCGGGACTTTGCGTCGCCCGTGTACTGACGGCACAGTCTTCCCCAAGAACACTTGACCTACAGTGCCAACGCGAGGCTCATGCTACTCCCAATAGAGACCAATGGGAGGCTCCCTTTCGGGAGGATTCAACTGCCATCAACGACTACATAGTGTACGAGCTCGTGCAGCTTCTCCCTGGCTGCAAGGCCATCGGGGCAAAGTGGGTTTTCCATCAAAATTGGAGACCAGAAAGCACTATTAAGAAGTACAAGGCACTGATCATTGCCTAGGGCTTCTCCTAGGTTGTTGGAGTTGACTACGACCAGGTCTTTGCTCCAGTTGGCCGTTTCACCACCAGTCGGGCGCTCTTCAGCATGGTCGTACAACATGGTTTCGAGCTAGTCCAGATGAACGTGAGCAATGACTTTCTTCATTGTGCTCTTGACAGTGAGAAGCTCTAGCCCCCTGGCTTTGAGGACGGGATGGGCAAAGTATAGCGTATGCGGAAGGAACTTTATGGCTTCAAGCAGTCTCCTTGGTGCTGGAACATCAAGACCAGTTGTACTCTTCACCACTCCTCCTGGGACTCCCTCCACTGCGATCCTCTTCTATGTGAACAACCTACTCATCGCGTCACCCAACCTTGTCATTGTGGAGCAGGTCAAGGACTTGTTGAAGGCAACCTACAAGATGAAGTATCTCGAGGCGGCGCAAGTGTTTCTCGGCATGGAGATTGAGCGAGATCTTGCGCAAGGCATCATGCACGTACAACAGACAACATGCATTCAGATGCTAGCTAAATGCATGTTCATGTACACTGAAGCCTTAAGATCATGGGAGAGTGTTGTGTTTTCTGTGCACTGCCTCAATGACTCATAATGTGACCTCTCGGCTGGTGTACATGCTTGTGCAGATGACTCACTGGATGGATGCTGATTCCAATGAGACGCTGCTCGGTGGAGTGGACGTGTCGTTGTGAAGCCAAGCACGTAGTTCTCCTCTCCTTGTGCTTCTGACATACTACCAGCTCCATCGACAACAACTTTTGGCTGTCACAGTAGTCGTGAATAGCTCTTAGGAGTAGTGCAGTTGGTGCCCGGGTTCGGGCAGCAGTAACTCTAGTTGGTTGTTTTCCTTGTTGATTCTAACTGCACAACTGCATTTGTAGCGTGGTTACTTTGATATGGTAAAGTTCTCAGGAAAAACGGACAACGCCCAGGTTTTTGGCCGTCGGGTGTCTGGCAAGGCTCACCCAAGAAACTTTGCCAGACAGGACAATGCTAGGATTTTGTTGGTTGGCTGTTTTTCTAAGTGACAAGGCTCACAGAGGTGAGGTGAGGGTAGAACTGGAAGGGGTGTAAATTAGTTGAGCTCAAAACCTAGACTAGAGCGATGTGTTGAGGCTGCAGCATCGATAGAGCAGGCATGGTCCCACGCTCATTGCTTTGCACTACTCCCTCCTTCAGCTACTCTGACTTTGTGAGAGAGAAACTGCGGGCTGCGGAGTTAACGACAGAAAGGCAGTGGAAACTGAAGAGAACTAACTAGTAACTGAGAATGAACAAGAACGGGAGACCCCTTCAAGTTCTAGCTCCCCCCCAAGCTCTATAGAGCTTGTTACTCAGCTTTGAAGCCAATCAGAAAAATGACATTTTATGGTTGGCAGCGTTTTGTCGGTGAGCCCTACCAGACGGCCGACAACCCAAAACTTCGGCGTCACACGTTTTGCCTAAAAGTAGGACCATACCATAATACCGACGCTGCAAACGCATTGGTGTAGTAAGAATAATCTAGAATACTACCAGAGAGGAGTTATGGACGCCTAGACCCACGTAGCGTCTACACTAGTCCTCGGTAGCAACAATGGCCGATCAACATGAAACTTGGACCCTAAGCAGAACATAACATTGCAGACGCAATGGTGTAGTCTGATCTAGCAGTGGACGCATGCAGACAACATCTGTAGTGGTAGTGACCGTCGACGGCAAGACCGCCAAGGAGGCTTGCTGATGGAGCTTAGCACGTCGACCGTCAGAGGGAGGAGGCTCCAGCAGAGTGCGTGTAGGCCTCAGCGTACGTCGACTCTACCGAACGACACTCTAGCAGCGTTGTGTGTTTCCGTCAGTCATCTGGACGCCGATGCACACAAGCCTGGAGGAAACAAGAGAGCACAATGAGAGATGCGTGAAAACCAAAATTTCCCCATGACTCACATGTGCAGTGCACATGGACGGGCAGAAAGCACAGAGACCAAGCGGGCAAGGTAAGAGAGAGTAAGGAACACACGAACACACGCCAACCATGCTCTCTGCCTTCTTGAACGAGTCACGTTTCAATGCCTTGGTCAAGAAGTGAGCCAATCGTCGTGCTGTCTGAACCCACACAATGCTGATAGAACAGTGAACGCAGATAGTGATAGTTGACATTGATGTGCTTTGTGCGTGTGCGATGCACGCTGTCATTTTTGGCAATGGCCATGGCACTCTCATTGTCATTTTCATTGTCCAACGTGATGGACGTGACTGACGGACGCAGCTCAGACAACAGGCGATGCAACCACACGCTCTCACATGCGCCAGAACCAAGGGCCACATACTCAGCCTTAGCAGTACTGCGTGCAATGCAACCTTGCTTGCCACTACCCCACGACACAGCCGTGCCACCAACAGGAAAGATTGAGCCATTAGGACTCTTACGTCCGGACTGCCGGCCCAGTCACTATCGGTGTAGCCCTCAGCAACAACGGACGGCTGTCGATAGAACATGAGGCCTCGTTGTGGGCTTGAGACAAAATAGCGTAGTACGCGGATCGCGGCCTCGAAATGGAGGTGACGCGGCTGCTGAGAGAACTCGGCAAGGAGGTTGATGACAAAGGCAATGTCTGGACGCGTCGTTGTCACCAAAAACACCAGTGCCCCAATGGCATATAGATGCGAGGTCACATCTACTGGCTCCCCCACCACGGCTGGATCAGAGCTCTTCAGCATCGCCTGACCATTGGGTGAGGATGCTCTCGGCACGAGGGACAGGTCCTCGGCAAAGCACCCGGACAAGGTCTGGACATGGGCGGCCTGATGGATGTGAAGGAAACCCATAGAGCGATCACACTCGAGCTCCATGCCAAGGAAGACTCGTGCTGACTTGATGCCCTTCATCTGGTATCCGGCGTGTAGTAGGTCCTTCACCCTTTGGATGGCAGTTGCATCTGGTGATGAGATGAGCAAGCTGTCAACAAAGGGCTGGCCTCACAGGCTGATGAATAGAACGGCACTATGGTGCTTCGAAGGAGACCGCTGCTGAGAAACATACGACCGATCTCCTGATTCGAGCAGTGTGGTGACTGTTTCAGGCCATAGAGGGCCTTTCGCATCTTCCAAACTTTGCCGGAGCCATCGATGAATCCTGGAGGTTGCACCATGTAGAGGTACTCACCTTCCAATGAACCATGGAGAAAAGGGTTACTCACATCCATCTGGTTTAGCTCCCACCCGTGCTGGTCAACCAAAGTGAACAATAACCGGATAGTAGAGAACTGACTGTCCGAGGCAAAGATCTGGTCATAGCCAACCTGAGGGACCTAGGCAAACCCCTAGGTCATAAGACGGGCCTTGTACATGTCCAGGGATCCGTCTGGCTTCCACTTTTGCCACAGGACCCATTTGGCACTGATGGCCTTTCGGCCAGGGGGAAGGTCAACAAGCTCATGGACCTGATGTTGCAGAATGGCGGCAAGCTCGTCGACGCATCCAACCTCCCAGTGTGCGGCATTGGGAGACACCCAAGCCTCACATAGGGTGGTTGGGTCCTCTGGGCGTTCCGTGGGGCGGACAGTGAAGGCGTACGTGTCTCGTCCCCCAGGTGGCATACGCGTGAGCGTAGCTATGGCAGCATGTCACTGCTCCTAACATAGCATTGCGTAGCCTAAAGCTGACCCCGGGTGTAGGTCTGTAATGACTGCCAGTGTGGCCAAGCCTAGGGCCTTGAGGCCAGGGTTCCCTATAACGACTGTGGGAGTGGGTCTGCCGGGAGGCAGGGAGCCTCGCGGAGTAACAAGGGTTGTGGCAGGAGAGGACACAAGGCGGCGGCTTGTGTACTCAGTGACGGCCTGGGTCGAAGGCTCCTGCTCAGACCGCATGTGTAACGTGTAGGCACGGATAGGACGCCCAGCTCGGGAGGGCTGGCGGACCAGGACTGGGCGACTGGTCCAGAGGGGCTTGCGGACACGGATGGGGCGGCCGGTCCGGAGGAGCTGGCGGACACGGACGAAGGGGCCGATTCGGAGGGACTTGTGGACAAGGACGGGGCGGCTGCCCCCGAAGGGCTGGCAGAAACAGACAGGGCGGCTTGCCCGGAGGGGCTTGCAAACACGGACGGGACGGCCGGCACGGAGGGACAGGCGCACACGGACGGGGCGGCCAGCATGGAGGGGCTGGCGGACATGGACAAGGCGGCTGACACAGAGGAGCTGGCTGACACGGACTGGGCGGCCAGCCCGAAGGGGCCGGCGGACACGGGCGGAGCGGCTGGCCCGGAGGGGCTAGCAGACACGGATGGGGCGGCCGCGACAAAGGGGTTGGCAGACACGGACAGGGCGGCTGTCCATGAGGGGCTGGCAAACACGGAGGGCGGACCCACCACTTCACCACGCGACTAGAGGGACATCGACACGCCGGAGCAAACAAGGTCACGGGGAAAGAGGTCCTAAAAAAAGAGGGCATCCCAAAACTCGATGATGCACTATTGGGAGGAATCCTAGAAGTGCCAGGCCTTCAACTGTTGCAAGACACCAAAGAAGGTGCAGGGACGTCTGCGAGGCGCGAGCCTACCGTCCTGGTGTGGGACAGGCAACTATACGATGGCCACGCAATTCCAGACAAGAGCTAGAGAGAGGTCGCCTCCCTCGCCACACCAGTGTTGGTATGGTGTAGACCAACAGGGAAGGGATCCGTGAGGAATCCGGTTCGAGACCCATGTCATGTAGGTCATGGCTTCAAAGTAGAAGCCATGGGAGAGACTTGACTCGACTCGCATGGTGCGGATGGCGTCGGTCATGGTGCGGTTCCATCGCTCACAGACGCCGTTCTGGGCTGGTGTGTAAGGCGTTGATGTCTCATGATGGTTGCCACGGGAGACAAGGAAAAGTGTGGTATCTCCCATAAACTCACCACTGCGATCAGAGTGAAAGCGGCAGAGAGGGTGACCACACTCGCGCTTAGCAGAGACAAGCCAGTCCCTTATGGCGGGGGCAACATTGCTCTTCTGCCAAAGACAGAAGAGCCAGCAGTAGCGTGAGTAGTCGTCGGTGAGAGTTAGGACATAGCGTTTGTGCTCCCGGACGGACTCCGTCAGAAGGGGATCCATGAAATCAGAATGGACCAAGTCCAGAGGGGCGGATGCACGAGAGGAGGACAGGAGGTAGGTGGATCGGTGCATCTTCCCTTGGGCGCAATCAATGCATTGAGTGGGTCACGACAAAGGAAAGGAGTCTGGATCAAGGCCCTTGGCTAGTTTCATCCAAAGCAAGCTACTAACAGTGGTAGAGTGGATGCGGCAAAGACGGTGGTTCAGGAGACGTGTGTACTACAAAGAGATCGAGCTAGTGACAAACACATGGCTAGTGTCGACTGATGGGGAGGGGATGTAGGAAAGAGCGGACATGCGTGGAACGTGCCATAGGTTACCACGGGTGGTGGCATGCAGGAAAACACGAACAGAAGGACGCAAAGACACAGTGCCAACTCTGCTACAGGAAATCCATGCTCATGCGGTCGAGGACAGTGAAGGATAGGAGGCTGAGCTAAAGACCAGGGACGAAAAGGACATCGGTCACGAATGCTCCCTAGCAGGTCCACCAAAATGAACAACACCGACACCGCGAACTTGTGATTCCTGATAAGAACATGTCTGGACACTAGATACATCCGCAATGGGACCAAGGAAACTGAAGGCATCGCGCAAAGCTGTCATGTGATGGGTGGCCCCGGAGTCAACGATCCAGGTCTCAGCCGGATCCTGGTCGGGTGTCTCTAGATGGCTAACAGACACAAGGCAGTTTCCAAGGGACGCAGATGTTGTGGACGTGGGAGCTAACCGAAACTACTAGTCATCAACCCAGGTGATGTCATCTCAAAGCGAAGCCGGAAGGGAGGGAGACGACTAGATGGACGGAGATGCAGGGCATGACCGCACCTTAGACTTTGTCATGCAGGACAGGGTAGGAGAGCTAGCGCCGATGCAACTTGAACTATCTTGAGGAGGGCAAGGTAGTCCGAGCTGGAGCGCGATGAATTGATCCAGCTGATGCTCACAAGTGGAGGGTCCGACCGAATAGTCTCAATGCAATGTGACGGCGCCGGAGCCACAGTGGGAGGGAGGAGGCTTCGTGAGCGGAAGGGCGGGCACCAACTGCTGCGGATGAAGCTACGGCGGCGCTGTCGATGTCAAGGAGGGGACGACTGTCAGAGGTATGAAGCTGCCCGGTGGGAAGGACGCATGAGGGCCAACGATTGTGACGGCAATAGTGGCAAGACACCGTTCATGTTGGCGATGCATGGTGGCGGTAACGCATGCCTCGTCTGTTGGTAGCGGACAGGTGTACCACCCGTATCCTGGTTGGCCAGAGTTGTGGCAGACTAAGCCGCCACCACTGGATCCGGTCGACTGCTGTTGTTGGCCCTTGCCCTTCTTGCCCCTACACCTTTTCTTACCTGGCGATGGGGTACCAGAAGACGTAGCTTTTGTAGGAGCGACAGTTGCTACGGGGGCGACGACAGGAGAGGTCAAGACCTCCGTGTGTTGGATGCTGGACTCTTGGCGAGCCTCCTCAATTCGAAGGAAGATTTTGTATGCCCGGAAATGAGGGTGAGTTGGCTGCCATCGTGGTAAGGACAACCTAACAGTAGTGCACGACGATGTTAGCGTAGACATCGGTGGCACCATGTTTGATGGTCAGGAGCGCGGATAGAGGGGACGGTGTAGCATCTCTGAGGCGACGAAGGTTGTCATCTGTCCGCTGCCACTAGGAGGTGACCGTCTCCGCCTCCTCCATGTGGAGGGAGTTGAGCTCCCAGGGCAAATGGCTGGTCTCAGCTTTGCTGGAAAGTCGACGAGGGTATGTGAGCATGTACCATGCTACCGCGGGGTCGGGGAGGCCGCCTGTGGCAAAGTCACCGAGAAAAGGCTCGAGAGCAAGACATGTAACTAGAGGGGCGACGGGGACGAGGGCACGTACGTCGGGACCAGCATCATACACGTGGTCGGCCTGGGTGGAGTCAGAAGGTAGGATGTAGTACGGCCAGAGGCCCTCACCTTGCGCCCAGATGCGGAAGCTGTGCTCCCAGCTTCGGATTTGCTCGCCAACCTGGAGAGGCGGGGGCGAGGTTTATAAGTCCTTTGGCCTACGGCCAGCACCCAGAGTGGGGCCTAAGACTGAGGACACAGTGTGCCGCTGGCATTGGGTGTGCTGTTACACCAAGTAATGTGTGGCAGAAGAGATTGTTGGACTCGCATGCTCGGGTGGAAAGAGGGCGGTGGGATGCTACTTTGGCTTGACGGATCTGTTCCTTCTGCTGTAGTAGAGGCTCCTACTACTACTGTTGCTATTGGTGCAGTGGAGGCTGGCTCTGTAGTGTCAGCGGCTGCAGTGATGCTAGCTGTTGCGTTCGTGTTGCAAGCTGCTGGCGAATGGTGGCTAGCGGGTCTGTCGAGTGAGCAAAGCTTGCGGGATATTGGTGCTGTTGCCACTACTGCTGCTGTTGTTGGTGATGTTGCTGTGGAGGTTGTTGCTGCTGTAGCGGTTGCACTTGTTGATGCTGAGAGGCTTCCTACGAATCCAAAGCAACTTACAGCTCGTCAAATGGTGAAGCGTGGAGGGAGATAACCTCAGTTTTGTGGGCGGCCATGGCCAACACCTGGGAAAAAATGCTAGTCACAAGCTACAGTGCTCTAACGGGTGAGAGCTCGCTTGTCGAGCTCCACCCGTGGGCCAGCGAGTGAAGCTCGCAGGCAACTCCATCGAACATGGGGCAAAAACCCCCGGAAGCCCAAAAACCGGGCTCGTAAGGGCATGCACTGCCCGAGGGTATCTTGGACTATGTCATTGTAGAATATGACCTACTTTCTGCCTGCCCACAAGCATTGTTTCAGGTCACATGTAGGTCTGAGTTTGCGAAACATAAAGTATGTCACTTCCTACTCAGAGGCACAAACAGGTGCAGCGTGAGAGGCTAAGCATGAGATAAAGCCGTCGTCTCTGGCAAGGAGGAAGAGGGCCATGCAAGTAGGATGGAGGCGACCACTCGTGCGGAATGAGGGAAGCACGGGCCGTCACGGTGCATCGCCTCCACTCCTTGCGCCAGGATGCCATGCGCATTCACGACCATCCACGAGAAAAAACATGTACAACGCGAGATTAATACGCCCCCATGGACGGTAGTGCGGTGGGCATGCAGCCAAGATGTTGCAGTTGGAGCAGGAGGGAGAAAGATAGAAGAGCCTTGGAAAGAAACTCAGCAAGCTAGGCCGGGCCACTGATGGCGCAGACAATCACCGTCCCAACCTCCACTGCCTCTCAAACAAAGTGATGGTCGACACATATATGTTTTGTGTGTGTATGCAACGTCGTCTGTCCAGCAACGCTGGGACCAGCCATCTGCTCCGGGATTTCAACTTCGTATACATGGGGGAGACCGAGACGGTCACTGCCTACTGGCAGCGGGCGGAGGACATCCTTCGTCGTCTCTGCACATCAACCCCACCCCCTCTGGCCGTGCTCCTCACCATCAAGCGCGGCGCCACCAGCGCGTATGCGAACATCTTCGTGCACTACCCCCAAGACGTCCTCTCCACCATGGCGGCCCTGGGCACCCTCATGCCTTGGGCATACGAGCTCTTCCTCCGCATTGAGGAAGCTCGTCTAGAGTCCCAGCTCCAGCGCACGGAGGCACTTGCCTCCCCTGTCGTCGCCTCCGTGGTCGTCGCTTTCTCCGCCGCAACTACCTTATCGTCTTCGGGGAAGAAGAAGAAAAGCTAGAATAAGAAAGGCATGGGTCCGCAGCAACAGCAGCAGCAGCAGCCGTCCACCGGGTCCAGTGGTGGTGGCTTGGTCTACCACAACTGTGGCCACCCCGGGCACGGGTGGTACACGTGCCCTCTCTTGACGGACGAGGCGCGCGTCATCGCCACCATGCGTTGCCAGCAGGAGTGGCGTCTCGCCTCTCCCGCCGTCGCTGCCGCCGGCCCTGAAGCCTTGACCTCCCGCATTGGAGCAGTACTATCTGCAGCCGTTGGCGCCTCCGTTCCCGTCACTGGCACTATCCCTCCCTTACCCGTGCTCCGGTGTCGTGACTCCACACTTGGTCTACACTCCCAGGCCGTCCTCCCGTGAGCGTCAACTGGAGCAGTTCATCGTGCTCCAGCTTGGCCTGACACGCCCTCCTCCCCAAGGAAGTGCGAGTTGCATCACCTCTTGCTCTCCTGCCCAACCTTGCATGACTGAGACTGAACTACGGTCGTGTCCCGTTTACTCGTTTGTCTCGTCCTCTCCCATGGTCTCCTCTACCCCTTCCTATGATGAATTTGTGTGGCTTGACGATTGGCAGTCTCGGTTCGTGCCTCCTTCCACTGCGTCCGCGTCCCTTGCTTGCTGCCATGTGACCGTTGGCAATCTGGCGACCCCGGTCCAGGACCCCGCTGAGTCCTCAATCATCGACTCCGGGGCCACGCATCACATGACGGCCTCTTGTGAGGCCTTCATTATGCTCGGTCCTGTAGGCAATGTCTCCGGTGTCCGGACGGGCTCCGGACAGGTGCTGCCTGTCCGTGGTGTTGGCGTCGTTTTTCCGTGGTCCTACAAGTGACGTCTTTCTGATCGATGTCCTCTTCGTCCCAATTTTTGAGCTCAGTCTCCTGTCCATCACTGCCCTTGACCGCGGGAGCATGGACATTGTGCACTTGTATGGTGTTGGCACAGTATCGTTGCGTCCGTCTGGTCTCGTCGTATTGCACGCCACCGCCCGTGGCAACCTGTGGCATGTGCCTCGCCTCTCCTCCTCCCCTTCCGTCTCCTCCCCGTCGGCCGCCATAGGCCATGTGTTTGTCACCAGCATGCTTTGTCCTTTGCACGCTCGCCTCTTGCACCGCCGCCTTTTCCACGTCCACTCTGCCGCAGTAGACAGCATGCTCCGCACCCAGCCGGCCAAGGGCCTTGTCCCAGAGACTTTCCCCCTCTAGTGCCCCACTGAGTGCATTGATTGCGCTCAGGGGAAGATGCACCGGTCCACGTGCCCTTTGTCTTCCTCCCGTACGTCCGCCCCTCTTGACCTTGTCCATTCAGACGTCATGGGTCCTCTCCCCACCGAGTCCCTTGGCGAGCACGACCGCTATGTCCTCACCCTCACTGATGACTACTCTCGCTACCGCTGGGTCTTCTGCCTTCGGCAAAAGAGCGATGTCGTCCGAGCCATCCAGGACTGGCTTGTCCTTGCGGAGCGCGAGTGTGGCCACTCTCTTTGCCAATTTCGCTCCAATTGCGGTGGTGAGTACATGGGTGAGGCCACGACCTTTCTCGCCTCACGTGGGATCCACCATGAGACATCTCCGCCCTACACACCCGCCCAGAACGGTTTCTTTGAACGATGGAACCGTACCATGGCCGACGTCGTCCGCACCATGCGGGTCGAGTCCAGTCTCTCCAATGGCTTCTACTATGAAGCCATGGCCTAGATGACCTGGGTCAGGAACCAGATTCCCCACTTGGGCTGCGTGACCATTGTGTGGGTGCCCATCCCGCAGCAGGGCGGCAAGCTCACCCCCCCCGGTCGACCCTGCACCTTCCTTGGTGTCTATTGTCAGTCCAAGGCCTGGCGCTTCAGGGATCCCTCCCGGCACTGCATCGTCGAGTCCCGTGACACCCTCTTATTTGAGAACCTATTTCCTCGCGACCTCATTCGCTTTGGCTTGTCCGTGTCTATCCCGTCGCATGGGGGAGTGGTGAGTCCATCCTTCGTCCTGCCGGTTCCGGGTGACACATCCCTTTGTCCCTCTCAGCCGGCAGCCACAGTCGTGTCCACTGGTCCCTTTAAGCTGGCAGCCCCATCTGCGTTTGCTGGCCCCTCCGGGCCAACAGCCCCAGTCGTGTCCACTGGTCCCTCCTGGCCAGTAGCCCCAGACGCGTCCGCTGGTCCCTCCGAGCCGACAGCCCTAGTCGTGTCTCCTGGTCCCTCCGGGCCGGCAGCCCGAGACGCGTCCGTTGGACCCTCCGGGCCGGCAACCCCAGTCGCGTCCGCTAGTCCCTCTGGGCCGGCAGTCTCAATCACGTCCTCTAGTCCCTCCGGACCGGCAGCCCCAGTCGCGTCCTCAGGTCCGTCGGGGCCGGCAGTCCCAGTCGCGTCCTCCGGTCCCTCCGGGTCGGCAACCCCAGTCGCATCCGCTGGTCCCTCCGGACCGGCAGCCCCGGTTGCGTCCGCATGCCTTTCCGGGTCAACATCTCCAGTCGCGTCCACTAGCCCCTCTAGGCCAGCACCTCCAGTCGCGTCCGCTGGCCCATTTGGGCCAGGTGCTCTGGTTGCATCTGCTGGCCCCTCCGGGCCAGCAACCCCGTTTGCCTCCATTGGCACGTCGGACTCACTACCATCTCCTGCCCTGCCAAGTTACACACGTGGCCCAGGCGGTAGCCTCCGACCCAAACCGTCAATGAGCACGCACAGTGTCACACTGCGCTCCGTGGCGCCTCGACCACCTGTGGCTCCAGGTGTCTCCTCAACTCCCACGGTCGTGAGTTGGGACCTTGGCACCAAGGCCCTCGGCTTGACCACCTTGGCCATCATTGCAGACCTTCACCCGGGCTCCGCACTTGGCTATGCCATGCTTCATCACGAACATCAGCACGCTGTCGTGGCTGCACTCGCGCGCATCCCACCTAGGGCTCGAGATGTACACGCTCTCTTAGTCCGCACCATAGCATGCTCGGAGGACCCGGCCACCCTGCGCGAGGCACGAGACTCTCTTGAGGCTGCACACTAGGACGGTGCCTGCATCGATGAGCTCGCTGCTATCCGACGGCACCATGTGTACGACCACGTGGACCTTCCTCCAGGTCGGAAGGCCATCGGCGCCAAGTGGGTCTTTCGGCGCAAGTGGAAGCCCGACGAGTCCTTGGACAAGTATAAGGCTCGCCGTACAGCCAAGGGGTTTGCCCAGATTCCTAGGGTCGACTACGACCAGATCTTTGCCCCAGTTGGCCGGTTCTCCACTAGCCGGGCGCTCTTCAGCCTGGTCGTTCAGCATGGGTGGGAGCTCCATCAGATGGATGTGAGCAACGCTTTTCTCCATGGTTCACTGGAGGGTGAGGAGCTCTACATGGTGCAGCCCTCAAGCTTCGACGATGGCACTTGGAGAGTCTGGCAACTGCGTAAGGCGCTCTATGGCCTGAAGCAGTCGCCTTGGTGCTGGAACCAAGAAATCAGCAGCACGCTCCTTCGAGGCGGACTCCAGCGCAGAACCGCTGACCTCGCACTCTTTGTCAGCCCGCGAGGCCAGACTTTCGCCGTTGTTCTGGTTTATGTCGACGATCTCCTCATTGCGTTGCCATACACGGCTGCCATCCTGCGTATCAAGGACTTGCTGCACGCTGCCTACCAGATGAAGGATCTAGGATCTGCCAGAGTCTTCTTGGGCATGGAGCTCGAGCATGGTAGCTCCCAGGGTGTCCTGCACATCCACCAGGCTGCCTATGTGCGGACTCTCTCCACCCGCTTTGCGGAGGACCTCCCACTCCTGCCGAGCGCATCCTCACCCATGTCACTCGAAGGCAAGGTTAAGCTGAAGAGTCCTCACCCAGCTGTTGTGAGGGAGCGAGTTGACGCGACCACGTACCTGCGAGTCCTTGGGTCACTGATGGCCCTTGCGACGACGACGTACCCAGACATCGCATTCGCCGTCAACCTCCTGGCCCAGTTTTCTTAGGAGCCGCATCACCTCCACTACAAGGCCGTGATCCGAGTACTGCACTATGTCGTCTGGACTCCACGGCAAGGTCTCATGTTCCGCCGTCAGCCGTCTGTTGTCGCGATTGGCTACACTGACAGTGACTGGGCCGGCAGTTTGAACGATAAGAGCTGCACAGGCTGGGTCTTTATGATCGGTGGCACAACTTTGTCTTGGCACAGCGGCAAGCAGAGGTGCATTGCACGTAGCACTGCTGAGGCTGAGTACGTGGCTCTTGGCTCAGGCGCGTGTGAGAGTGTGTGGTTTCGTCGTCTGTTGTCCGAATTGCGTTAGCCTGTCGCATCCATCACGTTGCATTGTGACAATGAGAGTGCCATGGCCATGGCCGACAATGATGGCGTGCATCACACACGCACAAAGCACATCAACGTTGAGTATCACTATGTGCATTTGTTGTTGCAGGACGACAACATCAGCATCGTGTGGGTTGAGACAACATTGCAGTTGGCTGACTTCTTGACCAAGGCACTGAAGCGCGACTCGTTTAAGAAGGCTGTGAGTTCGGTCGACGTGCGTCCGTGAGTGGCTCTCTTTGTCCCTGCTTGCGTCTCTGCGTGGCCTGGGGGAGTCTGGTCGTTGACTGTGTCTCTGCCCGCACATGTGCACTACGCCTGTGAGTCATTGGGGGAGTGTTGGTTTTCGCGCATCTCTCATTGTACTCTGTTGTGTCCTCCCGGCTTGTGTACATGGGCGTGCATATGACTGACGGCAAGACTCGACGTTGCTGGAGTGTTGCTTGGTGTAGCAGACGCGTGCTGAGGTCCACGCACCGTTTGCTAGAGCCTCCTCCCTGCGGCAATGCGCTCAGCTCCATCGGCAGGCCTCCTCGGCGATCGGGCCGCCGGCGGTCACTGCCACTACAGATGCTGTTTCCATGCACCCAGCTTTGTTTGTGGGTGTGGCATTGCGTCTGTAGCGTCATGCTGTGACTAGGGTCTATGTCTCCTACTGTGTGGCCATGTTTGGCATCACTGACCGTCGTAGGCACTACCCGGGTTCTAGGAGCCACAACTCCTTGCTGCTATTTTTCTAGCTGATTCTGACCACACGACTGCGTTTGTAGCGTTGGCATTATGATATTGTTCAAGTTTCAGGCAAAACGGACGACACCCGGGTTTTGGGCTGTCGGGTCCCGGGACGCCCTCCTCTTCGAGAACCTTTTTCCTCGCGACCTCATTCGCTTTGGCTCGTCTGTGTCTATCCCGTCGCATGGGGGAGTGGTGAGTCCATCCTTCGTCCTGCCGGTTCCGGGTGACACATCCCTTTGTCCCTCTCAGCCGGCAGCCACAGTCGTGTCCACTGGTCCCTTTAAGCCGGCAGCCCCATCTGCGTTTGCTGGCCCCTCCGGGCCAACAGCCCCAGTCGTGTCCACTGGTCCCTCCTGGCCGGTAGCCCCAGACGCATCCGCTGGTCCCTCCGAGCCGACAGCCCCAGTCGTGTCTCCTGGTCCCTCCGGGCCGGCAGCCCCAGACGCGTCCGTTGGACCCTCCGGGCCGGCAGCCCCAGTCGCGTCCGCTAGTCCCTCTGGGCCGGCAGTCCCAGTCATGTCCTCTAGTCCCTCCGGACCGGCAGCCCCAGTCGCGTCCTCAGGTCCGTCGGGGTCGGCAGTCCCAGTCGCATCGTCCGGTCCCTCCGGGTCGGCAACCCCACTCACATCCGCTGGTCCCTCCGGACCGGCAGCCCCGATTGTGTCCGCTTGCCTTTCCGGGTCAACATCTCCAGTCGCGTCCACTAGCCCCTCTGGGCCAGCACCTCCAGTCGCGTCCGCTGGCCCATTTGGGCCAGGTGTTCTGGTTGCATCTGCTGGCCCCTCCGGGCCAGCAACCCCGTTTGCCTCCATTGGCACGTCGGACTCACTACCATCTCTGCCCTGCCAAGTTATACACGTGG
>SZWC01002726.1:135678-148671 GCA_023375785.1 Penium margaritaceum
GCGCTCGCTCGCAAAAAAAATGAGCGAGTGAGGTGAGCGAGCGAGCGAGTGAGTGAGGGGAAGGGGGGGTTCTGCCCCTCCCTCCGTCCGTCAGCCAACGAAGCCGACGGGCCCCTCCGAGGAGCCCCTCGGAGGCGCTCGACGGGGCCCTCCGAGGGCCCCCTCGAGAAGAGGAGAAGGGGGGGGGCAAAAAGGGCCAAAGCCCCCCCCCCCTCGGAGGGACCCCCTAATGGGGGACGAGGGGGTCCCTCCGATGGGGCGGTGGCCCTCACAGGAGGGCTGCGAGGCCCTCAAGCAGCAGCATCTGCAGCGGCGGGTGCAGCTGCTGCGGTTGCTACTGATGTTGCTGCTTCCGCCGTTGCTGTTGCTGCTACTCTACGCAGCAGCAACAGCTGCTGCTGCTCGATGCTGCCGCCACCGCTGCTGCTGCTGCTGCTAAACTGCGCAGCAGTTGCTTGCTGCTGCCGCGGCTGCCGCTTGCTTTTGCACGCTGCTACTACTGCTGCCGCCACTGCTGCAGTAGCTGCTACTGCTGCTGCTATATGCTGCTGCTGCTGACGCTACTGCTGCAGCGGCTAATGTGCTACTGTAGCTGCTTTGGCCGCCGCTGCTGCTGCTGCTACTGCCGACGCTGCTGCACGCTACTACTGCCGTCGCTGTTGTAGTGGCTGCTGCTGCTTTTGCTCTTGCCGCCGCGGTCGCTATTGCTGCTGTGTGCGGCTCACCGCCCCTGTTGCGTTCATGTGCAGTTGCTTCGCGCTCCCTCACGCTGCTGCCGGCGTGGCGCCACATGGCGCATTCTCTTTGCGTTCCGTCCACTGCTGCTGCTTCTGCTGCTCACACGCCCCCCTGTGCTCTGATACCAAATTTGAAATGTTTTCTAGGGCATGCAGGCCCATGCAAAAACGAACATGAGCTCTGTGTATGAGTGCGATGCAAGACGGCAAGAATTTGGCTAAGTCTGGAACGCTGAATATAAAGAACAAGGAGAGTTTACAAATGAGCCCCTAACAGGCTTATATAGGGGCGCCGGCAGCTAACCGCACCGGGCCCCGTCACCCCTGCTGAAACCAAATGAGTCAACCGGGAGAACACACTGCATACAGCACGAGAGCAACAAAGGAGGTCTCCTTGAGGCACCGGAACAGCTCTCCGAGTGCCCAGGTCTCGACCACCGAGAGAATATGAGCAGTGTAAAAAAATCTCGGAATCAACGTCCAGACATCACAAACGGCTTTCCGAACATCGGCAGCCTCACAACAACCATCGGGTCTCCTCGTCGCACCGGTATAGTCAACCGGGTGCGCGGGTCTCAACCCACCGAGAAAACTCTCCTGCATCCTGACAAGCCCACATGGCTACCGGAACGCATCGACCGCGTCTCGCCAGCGCTGTCGTAGGTGCTGGAGAAGTCTCGGTGCAGTCCGGAGGCCCGTCGTGTCGTCACGCCCTCCTCTGCCATATACCCCGAATGTGGGTATATCGGTAAACTAGCAGTGTCGGTCGTGACGGGTGGAAGCCACACAAACCAACAAAGGCAAACGTTTCAAGAGTAAGGCCTGTTCGGTCTCATTTACCAAGTTCAGGCTAACGGTTGGATATGTTTGTGATCGGAACAATTCAGATGCATGGAACAACCTTTGTGTTGTAGTACTACATCATGATCCTGCACAGAGACTTGTTACTAATGCGTTTGTATGAAGATGTTCAATGCACATTTGTGAACCATGACAAGTGAGAGGGCATGTCGATGCCAAGGGGGTACAAGGATCGGAAGACATGTAGTCAGGCCTGCGAAGTTTCCCATAACCTTCCTAACCACTTGGCGCGACACTAGGCGTCAGCGCCAGGTCAGCGTGTGACAACAGTCACAAGCTAAAGACCAAACTGCAAGGGTCTGGGTTGGGACACCAACTAAGTGTCAGGAAACTCAAACTGAACATAATTGTAGAGAGAGACAACAAATGACAGGCATAAATACCTGCCGCGGCGCACGGCGGGTGTCGCACGCGGCAGTCCAAGAGCTGTCCTAAAAACCAGCCCAAAACCACTGTTTTGGCCGTAACTCTGCGCACACATGTCAGAATGCTACGCCGTCTGAACCTAGACGTGCAGGATCAAAAGAGACGCTACGACTGGTCACATACATGCATCCATCATCAGACGGTGGACATACAATGCAAAAACATGCAAATCGGGCTCATGGTCAGTCCGCCGAAAGACGTCTGCAAGCTATAGAGAAGACAACAGAGAGTCCCGACAGCATCTGGGGCTCTGGAACGGTAGTCGGCCAGCTCCAAGCTGGTAGTCTGCCGCCAGTCGTCGCACCGGTGTCACCAAGGCCCGTCTCAGGGATCTGCACGAGTATGGACACGGCCGAGTGGTCACAGTAAACTGTACAAGAACGTCACAAATCACAACACTCCCCCATGACCCGATGGTACGCATGTCGATACACGTGCAGCATTGGTACAAACACAATAGGGAGTGACACAAACAAATGAGGCACATATGCACATCCCACACTCGACCACCCTCACACATGGGGCAAAGCCCAACAGAACGAACTGCCACCAAGAACTTTCCGCAAGTTAGTGCCTTCGTCAAGAAATCAGCACGCTGCATGTCAGTGCCAACCCACATGACGGAGATCATGCGTCGCTCCACCAGGTCACGAACGAAGTGATGCTCAACCGCAATCTGCTTTGTGCGAGCATGAAAGACACCGGAGTTCTCCGCAATGGCGAGATCACTCTGGTTGTTGCAACGCAGCACAATGGCGGGTACTGACTGCCCAAGGTCAAGAAACAAGGGTTGTAGCCATACTGTATTAGCAGCCCCTGCGCCCGAAGCAACGTACTCTGCCTCCGACGAACTACGTGCGATGCAGCCCTGCTTCCCGCTTTGCCAAGAGAGAGCGGTACCACCGTGCAGGAACACATAGCCAGTACGGCTGCGCCCATCTGGGCTCCAAGCCCAGTCGCTGTCAGTGAAGCCGTCAAGGACCACCGAACACTGCCGACGAAAACAGAGTCCGAGGTACGGCGTGGAGACCACATAACGCACCACTCGCACAGCCGCGTGAAGGGCTCTTGCACGTGGAGCCTGCCAGAACTGAGCGAGGAGGTTGACGTCGAACGAGATATCAGGACGCGTGGTAGTGGCCAGGTACATCAGAGATCCAAGGTCACGTCCACTATCTCCCCCAGCTGTGTAGGGTCATCCACCTTCAGGGCATCCTGCCCATCAGGTGTAAGAGGTGTGCAAGCGGACGGCACTGCACCAAGGAGATTGCTAAAGCGCTCCCCCACGACTCGTCCGTATCGGGCCTGATGCAACAACAGTGTCCGACGTCTACGATCTCGCACGATCTCCATACCACGAAACATCGATGCAGGACCAAAGTCCTTCTTCCTGTAGGCAGTCTGCAAGACAGTCTTGGCCTCCTTCACGACCTCCAAGGACGGAGACGCGATCAGAAGGTCATCGACATAGACCAGGATGGCGGTGAACCGCTCGGGTGTCGGTAGGATGAAAAGAGAGGGGTCTGCCTCGCTCTGTACGTATCCTGCACGAGTCAATGTGCCGGTGATCTCCCAATTCCAACACCGCGGAGACTGCTTGAGGCCGTACAAGGACTTGCGCAACCGCCAGACCTTCTCACTGTCCTCAAAGCCCGGTGGCTGAGCCACGTAAATCTCCTCATCCAGAGAGCCATGGAGGAACGCATTGTTCACATCCATCTGGTGCAGTTCCTAGTCATGCTGAGCCACTACACCGAACAAAGCTCAAGCTGAGATCATGCGGCCGACAGGGGTAAAGGTGTCAGTGCAATCGACTCCCTCAATCTGATAATACCCTTTGACGACCAAGCGGGCCTTGTAGCGTTCCAGTGAGCCATCCGGCTTCACCTTCTTGCGAAAGACCCACTTGACTTGAATAGCCTTCCTCCCAGGAGGAAGGTCGACAAGCTCGTAGACTCTGTGTTCTCGGATAGCGCGAAGCTCATCCTCACAAGCAGCACACCAAGCGTCAGCATCTTGTGAGGAGAGAGCCTTGCTCAGTGTGCCTGGGTCGGGCGCCATAGAGGGAGAACTCTGCGTGGCAAGTGCACACGTCTCAGTGCCGAGCCTGACGACCACGAGATCAGCTGCTGCGCCACAGGCGATATGGAACTCGCGAGTGACGAGGTCGTGCCCTCCGGGGCACGCTGGATGTACCTTTGTGAGCTCAGTGCGGACACTCAGGCCTACTGCCTTTGTGCCGGGGTCACCACTCGCGATGCTGCGAGAGGAGCGCCTGGGTCCGGGGCCCAACGCTCGCTGAGCTCCGGAATTCAGTGGTCGAAGACGGCCACCAGGCTCACGGGAGTAATGTGAGGTCGAGGGACGTACCTCAGGCTCAGGGACTGGTACGACCACAAGGACAGGTACGACCACAGCTAGTGAGGGCTGAGACGAGGCAGCCAGAGATGCCGTGCGAGAAGATGCGTGTGTGGGGAGCACGGGTCTGGGTGTGACAGCCGGAGCAGGCAAGACTGGACCTGGCACTGAGGCACGAGTACCAGTCGACGTAGGAACGGGAATGGGCGAGACTGGTCAGATATAGAGACAGGAGTGCCAGCAGACGCAGGTGCTGGTGCAGAAGGAGGCGTGGGAAGAGAGGTACCTATGGGGTGTGAAACAGGCTGTACAGGCGAGATCTCTAGACCGACGGCAATGATCGCCGGATCATCAAGGGCCGGAGACCGAGAGGGGGATAGAACGGACACATCAGCCTGATGAGAGGTGCTCGCTGGCGTAGAAGTCTCCCCCATCCGCCGAGAACCCTCACAGGAAGCAACATGGGCGGCGGAGAGTTGTGTGATCAAAGTCAGGTCACGGTAGGTGAGAGACTCGAAAAACAGCGCGTCGCGGGACTCAATGACGCGACGACAAGTAGGGTCCGAGGAGCGCCAGGCGTTCGACCACAGGGAAATGCCTATTAAGGCACACAAGCGGCCCTGAGGTGAGACCTTGGACCCCTGCTAGTCCTCCGTGTACCACACGGAAGTCAGAGAGCCCCAGACACGAGCGAGACAAAGGTCAGCACGGTGTCCAAACCAAAGCTCGTACGGTGTAATATGGTCCGGAAGCGGACCATGCGGGAGGCGGTTCCAGACCCAAGTCACGTAGGCGAAACCCTAGAAGACAAAAGACTTTGGGAGACCGCACTCGGACCGCATGGCGCGGACAGCATCCTCCATGGTGCGGTTCCAACGCTCAGATACACCATTTTGTTGGGGGGTAGAAGGAGCAGCGACTTGGTGAAAAATCCCGTGCTTAGCAAAGAAGGAGTCCATCTCGCCAAGGAACTTGCCGTCGCGATCCGAGCGGAAGGTATGTAGCGTGTGGCGGAACTGACGCTCAGCCATCACTATCCAGAGTTGAACCGTAAGGGCACCGTCGCTCTTCTGACGAAGACTGTAGACCCACCGCATCCGGGTAAAGTCATCAGTCAGAGTCAGAACATACCGAGCCCTCTTGGACAGAGACTCGATCGGGAGAGGGCCGAGAAGGTCAGAGTGAACCAACTCGAGAGGCCGAAGCGCACGGGAACGAGAGTCAGGGTAGGTGCACCGGTGTATCCTCCCATGAGCGCAAAAAATACAGTCAGTCTTGGGTGGCTTCTCAAAAGAAGCCACGTCAAGACCGAGAGCGGACCATGTCCGAATGAGCTTCGACACAGTGTCGGGGCCCACGTGACACAAATGGTGATGAAGCAACTGCTGGTGTTCCGGAGATAGAACACCAGTGGCAAAGACACGACCGGAGGAGGAGGAAGAGCAAGGAGAGGAGGGTCAAGCGATGTGATACAGATCATCTATGACTAAAGCACGCAAGACGACACTGCGGGTGTCAGTAGCACTCACAGTCGCTGAGTCACCGGTATGCTCCACAGAGAGACCCATCAAGGTGCAGGCACGCACAAAAAGCAAGCTGAGCTCAAGATCAGGCACAAACAACACGTCCGAAAGGTACAAGGGGCCAAACGGACCATCGAAGCATACAACCCCAACACCATGGACTGGCAGGGACTGACCAGACCCTGTACGAACAGAACGGATAGACGTGACAGGGCCGAGAACAACAAAGTCACTACGACGGCACGCCATGTGATGGGTGGCACCAAAATCGATGATCCAAGTGCCACCAGAGTCACGAGTGGAGGACGTCACTGTACAACGAGCAATGGAACACTCGGCATCAGATGGACGCTAAGTCGTCAGTGGGGAGGAACAACGCACAACACAAAGATGAGACTCATGAATCCACTCGGTGCAGTCAGGCCCATCATCATCACATGCTAAGTGTGCTCCCCCACACGCGTCGTCATGAGCCATAGGAACAGAAAAATAAACAGTATGTGAACCACCCGACGATGACAACACACTCGCACCTCCCTGAAAGCAGAGCGCTAGAAGGTGGCGAAGCTCGGCGATGGTATGGTCGCGCGGGTCCGGATCCCTGATGCTCACCGGTGAGGAGGCAGGGACAGCTGCAGTCGTGGCCGCCGCGCATCCAGAGGAGGATGCGGGTGATGTGCCAGACGTGGAACGGAGAGCATGAGAAGTCTGGAGCCCACGAGTGATCCACGCCCAGTCGAGCGGATCCTGGCACTCGGTGTAGCGATGGGCGTCTCCACAGTTGTAGCAGTGCACAGAACGGACACTGCTACCACTGGATGACAACTGCTTCTGACCTGATCCATGCTTCCTATTCTTCTTCTTCCCCTGGGCGGCTACTGCAACGCCCTGTGTCTTCGTGGGTGTAGACGGGGTTGAAGAGAAAGAGGAAGATAAGGAAGTGATGGAGGAGGAAGAGGGTCAGGGCAGGAAGGAAAATGCTGGTGATGTGATGGCTGCTGTAGCGAGGGAAGTCTCCTGATGGGCTACGGCTCCCTCGCGGGCTGAGGTCACATGAAGGAAGAGCTGATGCGCCCAAGGAAGCAGCTGCAGAGTGGCTGAGAAGGGCTCAAGGACAGCGTCGCTGTATCGTGTGAAGATGTCGGTGTACTCGAGGCAAACTCCGAGCATAATCGTACCAAGCGCCCACAGCTGTGTGCCTCCTGAGGTCCCCAAGCGCGTATAGATGTGCATGGCCCGTCGCCAGTAATTCGCTGCAGGCTCCGCAGGCCTCTGGCGGAGCGAACGGAAAGCACGAATGTGTGATGCACGAGTGGCGTGCGTCTCTCCAGCCAGCAGGGATAAGGCCATATCCCAACCTCCACGAGGATCAACGCCGGTGCCTGTGCCGGCCTCGCCAAGGAAGGGACGGTAGTCGACAACAGTCTCGCGTGGCATGGCGTAGAGGAGTCTGCGCATGGCCCGGGCTGCTGTCAGTACCTGTGCTGGGTTTGTAGGCTTGTATAGGCTATGGTAGTAAGGCCACACTCCCTCCGAAGTAGCCCACACCTGAAAAAGGATCTCTCAGCAGTTGAAGATATCCTTACTGATATACCATGGAGGTGGTGCCTCAAAATCCTTGGGCTGCCGCTCCGTGGGGAGAGCAACCACAGGCTGAGAAGGACGAGAGACGGGAAAGACTCCTGGAAGAGGATGGTTACCTGGGTAGTCAGGTGACAATCGTATCGGGGAAAATGGAGGAGATCTGGTGCCCGTGTGCAGCTGACGGATGCGCTCCTGAAGAACTCGAACCTCCTCAGCCGGGGAATCATCCGAAATGCCTGGCATGAGTGGCTCATCATCCAGGAGGTCAGCAGGTGGTGGGAAAGGTCGAGCGCCACTCACGGGTGCCTGAGCCGACTGTTGGGTAGAGACCGCGATGCCGCCAGCTCCCTCAGAAACCCGCTGAGGAGCCGTGGACTGAGCACGCAGAAGCTCAGTCAGCGTGCAGATAGCGTCAATCTGCTCTCAGGAGGTGACGCATCTCATCTTGCTAGCTTCTCAGGTCCTCAATGGCCCTCAAATGCCAAAAACCGCGTTCGTTTGAAGCCAGGGCAAGCTCGTGCCGACGAGGGGGTGGTGGCTGACGCAATGTTTGTCCGCGGCTCCTCCACGTCCGTGCGGCTTCTAGGAAGTTGCACGGACAGGGGCAGCGGTGGTGCACGTTGCTGTTGTTGCTGCTGCTGCTGCTGCCGTCGAGCTTGACAGCAATGGCCTCAAGTTACTTTGGCGGCTAATGTTGCTGATGTTTCTGATGTCGCCGCCGATGTTGCTGTTGTTGCTGCTAGTGTTGTGGTCAAAACTGCCAGCACTATTGTTGCGCTGCTGGACAGCTGCTATGGCGCTGCTGCGCTGGCATGCTGCTACACTGCTGCAGCCCTCCTGCACAACTCCTCTGTCGCGCATGTGTTGCTGCCTACGCCTTGCAATGGTGCAGGTTGATGGGTCCTCCCAGGACCTGTCGCTGCTGCTGTGTGTTGTTGCCGTTGCTGCTGCTGCTCACTGCTGCTACGATTGCTGCATCTCTGTTGTGCAGCACATCAAGCTCTGGCTTGTGGCTCTGAAACCATGAGAAGTTTCCTAGAGCCTTCCTAACCACTTGCGGTGACACTAGGCGTCAGCGCCAGGTCAGCGTGTGACAACAGTCACAAGTTAAAGACAAAACTGCGAGGGTCTGGGTTGGGACACGAACATAGTGTCAGGTAACTCAAACTGAATAAATTTGTAGAGAGAGATAACAAAGGACAGGTCCAAGGCATAAATACCTGCCGCGGCGCACGGCGGGTGTCGCACGCGGCAGTCCAATAGCTGTCCTAAAAACCAACCCAAAACCTCTGTTTTGGTTGTAACTCTGCGCACACATGTCAGAATGCTACGCCATGTGAACCAAGACGTGTAAGATCAAAAGACGGACGCTACGACTGGTCACATGCATGCATCCATCATCAGACGGTGGACATACAAAGCAAAAACATGCAAATCGGGCTCATGGCCAGTCTACCGAAAGACGCCTGCAAGCTGTAGAGAAGACATCAGAGAGTCCTGGCAGCATCTGGGGCTCTGGAACGGTAGTCGGCCAGCTCCAAGCCGGTAGTCCGCCGCCAGTCGTCGCACCGGTGTCACCAGGGCCCGCCTCAGGGATCTGCACGAGTATGGACACGGCCGGGTGGTCACAGTAAAATGTACAAGAACGTCACAAATTACAACAAGGCCATGGCTGGTTTTGAAACGCATGAAATCGGGATTTATGTTTGAGATAGGACTTGCCTAAATAAGCTTATGTTTTGTGCACCGGTGATAGTTATCATTGTAATCTATAGTCAGGTTTAGCTGCTCAAAGTGATGAGAGTTGAGGAGTAGAGACACCCATGAAAAACATGGGAAAAGGACAAGGCTCCATCCGCCCGTCCGGAAGCTATCATTGATACCCTAGTGCTACATGAATTCGTGCATGAATAATTGTTTTTTAAAACGAATTCGTGTATTCTTGTGCGAGTGCAATAAGTTTCTAGTTTTTTGTGTGCGATTTGTTATATGTGGTCCAGTTCGAGCTTTCGCAAGAACCAATTCAAAAGTGTGATTTATTGCTCTCGGCACGTGGTTGCAAAGGACGTTTCCAACCCCAGATTCAACGTTTTTCATGCACAACCTTTGAGATATCGAGCATGCTCGTTGAAATTTTGTTCTTTTCGTGTGCGGTTTGCACATGTTTCGTTGTAATAGTGTGGAAACCCAATAAAAATTGAAAAACGAAAGTTGTGTGCGACCCCTCAATTATTCAAAAGCACGAATTCAGGTGGCAGTACGGTAACTCAAGAAAGATGCAATTTTAGCATTGATTTGGAAGTAGCACACAAAAATGGACGGTTACTGTATTGTTGGTTTTGTGGCTTCCTCCCGTCACAACAGACACTGCTAGTTCACCGATGTACCCACATCCGGGGTGTATGGTGGAGGAGAGCGTGAGGACACGACAGGCCTTTGGGGTGTCTCGATACTTCTCCAGCACGTACGACAGCGCCGGCGAGACGCGGCCGATGCGTTCCGGTAGCCCTGTGGGCTTGTCGCGGGCTAGATTCTTGGTGGGTTGAGACCCGCGCACCCTGTGGACTATACCGGTGCGATGAGGAGACCCGATGGCTGTTGTGGGGCTTCCGATGTTCGGAAAGCCGTTTGTGATGTCTGGACGTTGATTCCGAGATTCGTTTGGCACTTCTCATATTGTCTCGGTGGTCGAGACCCGGGCACTCGGAGAGATGTTGTGGTGCCTCGAGGAGACCACCTTTTTTTGCTGTCATCGTGTATGTAGTGTATTCTCCCTGTTGACTCATTTGGGTTTAGCAGGGGTGACGGGGCTTAGTGCGGCTACTTGCCTGCGCCCCTATATAAGCCCGCTAGGGACTCATTTGTAAACTCTCCTTGTCGTTTATATTCAGCGGTCCAGACTTAGCCAAATTCTTGCCGTCTTGCATCGCATTGAGACACAGAGCTCATGTTCGTCTTTGCATGGGCTTGCATGCCGTAAAAATTATTTCCAATTTGTATGAGCACAAAAAAATTGCCACCCCGTCAAATAGCACACAAAAATGGCCGCTCGTACGAGCACACAAAAATGGCCACCGCCTGAAGTAGCACACAAAAATGGCCACACGCGAAAAAAGCACACAAAAATGGCCAGCGCGCGCAAATGATGCCACGTGAGCAGCTGGCCCTCGCAAAAAGTTGGTTGCCCGTCTACTTCAGAGAACTTTTTTTCTCTTTAAGAGAAAAGTTGATTTAGTCTTGGTGTAGATAAAGGATGCTTCAATCTGCGATGTCGAAACAGGACCCTAGTGACAGAAGTTCACACCTCACAAAGTTGAGTGTATTTGTCTCACTTCACACTTGGAGTTCGCCTCCATGTGGACATTTTTTTGTGCTATTTCTGTGTGCTTTAGAAACATGGCTATTCTTATTTCTAAGGTAGCACACAAAAAAAGCCACCCATGAAACAGCGCACAAAAATGTGCACCTAGAGGCAAACTCCAGGTGCAAAGTGAGATGAAGGCAAACTTCTTCTTGTGAGGTGCGAACTGTAGGTTATAAGGCACGGTGTGACGAGGGAATGGAAGGATGTGGGGCGAGGAACCAAGAGAGGTTGTGCACCACGTACGTTGTCGCAAGAACAGACAAGTGAGAGAGTCAAAAGTAACGAGTAACAAAAACACAGAGCTGCTAGTGGGAGCGAGAGTAGTGACGAGCGAGGGGCGGCGAGCTCCAACTTCGCTCGTCACTACGAGGCCCAGAAGGACCTCGATCTCGCACCTTGGGCGGCATTATCCTGCAACCTGCACATCGACGAATTTCTGTCGAGACAACCTAGGCGTCACAACCCCGGGTGCTCAGCCCCCCCCCAAACCACAGTAGCACTAGGAAACCTAGCGTTACTGCAATGAGAGCACATGTCTATGAAGTACTTCTGTCATGAACCACACCAACAATTGACAGAGGCTCCTCTTCTTGTGCATGCCTCATCACGAGGGACGCTATGATGTCGGCGCCAGAGTCACTCCAGCATCAGTCACCTGCATCAATGAGGTGAGTGTGCAGCGAGGCCAGAGGTCACGACAAGTCTGTGGTCCACAAACCAACACTCCCCCATGACCCACAGCCGACGCAAGCACAAGCACACAACATGTGTCACAAGACGTGACGAACGACTGTACACATGCACAAACAACCACTCATCCAGGGCCACGATGAGGACACAACAGTCCCACTGCATGCACTGCTGCCTTGAAGACATTGCTGCTGAGTGCTTTTGTCAAGAAATCAGCTCTCTGCTGTCGTGTGTCGACCCAAACGATCCGGACATCACCTCCAGCAACGCGCTCACGTACAAAGTGATGCTCAACATTGATGTGCTTCGTGCGTGTGTGATGCATGCCATCATGTTCAGCAATTGCTTTAGTGCTCTGGTTGTCACAGCGCAACGTGATGCTACGGATAGGAACGCGCAGTTGCTGAAATAAGCGGCACAGCCAAACACTCTCACACGTGCCAGCGCCAAGGGCAACATACTCAGCCTCACTGGAGCTGCGTGCCACGCAACCTTGCTTACCGCTTTTCCATGACACAGCGGTTCCTCCGACCAGGAAGATGTAGCCTGTACGACTACGATGTAGCCTGTACCGTGCCTTATAACCTACTGGTATCAGAGCACATGTCTATGAAGTACTTCTGTCATGAACCACACCAACAATTGACACAGCTCCTCTTCTTGTGCATGCCTCATCACGAGGGACGCTGTGATGTCGGCGCCAGAGTCACTCCAGCATCAGTCACCTGCATCAATGAGGTGAGTGTGCAGCGAGGCCAGAGGTCACGACAAGTCTGTGGTCCACAAACCAACACGAACTTCTATTACTTGGGTCCTGTTTCGACATCGGAGATTGACGCATGTTTCACCTACACTAAGACTTCTATCACATAAGCTAAGACTTCTATCACTATGAATCTTCTTTGAAAGAGAAAATAATACTGTGAAGTAGACGAGCGACCAACGTTTTGCGAGGGCTAGCTGCTTACGTGGCATCACCTGCGCGCGGTGGTCATTTTTGTGTGATTTTTTGTGTGTGGCCATTTTTGCGCTGGCCATTTCTGTGTGCTACTTTAGGCGGTGGCCATTTTTGTGTGATCGTACAGCGAGCGGCCATTGTTGTGTGCTATTCGACGGGGTGGCCATTGTTTAATACTTGTACAGAGAACGGCCATTTTTGTCTGTCACTTTGGAAACCATGCTAAATTTGCATTTTTCTCTTGATAACTCCGGAGCAAAGTCCTCGCTGCTGGTTCGAGAATTCTTGATTGCTTGCACCAGCACGTCCAATGTGACCTTTCACCGAAAGTTCTCACCGGCTGACCGTCGATCTCGCACCAACGACGCCAAACGTACAGTCGAGAATGTCCGGAGCTGCGAGTAGGCTGCAGTAAGCCCTTTGCTGGGCTCATTCGGGCGTGCGGGTTGCTGCGCTGGTCCGAACGGACCAGCGCAGCAAGCCACACAGCTG
>SZWC01002726.1:168302-192118 GCA_023375785.1 Penium margaritaceum
AGGTATGCGGGTCTCGACCCTCACCACTGTGACCCCTGTCAACCACCGAGTAGCAAAGCTGTGCAGAGGGATGCGCAGGCCAAGGCCCACACACCAACACCCCCCCAGGGCTGCAGAGCCTGACAACGCGAGCAAGCCGGGTAGCTGCTCATAACAAGTCAGCTGAAGGGGAGAGCAACTCTCCCATGGCCACAACCCCTGCAGCACATCAACAGGAAGGGCAAGTGTGCGCACGTGGCCTCACCCCACATCGTCGTCACTGCTGTCGTTGTCATCATCACGGTAGTCAACGCTGATGTCATCACCTGCTGTTGCGACGAGGGGAGAGCGGAGGACCTCCTCCAACTGCATCGCCTCCCGTATGTGCGCAAGCTGCTGGTCGCATGTTGCCACACGGACAGCACAGCGTTGAGACACGAGTACAGTTCGTCAAGCTCTGCTGCGGTAGCGGACCGGCCAGCTGCGTCTGTTGCGTGCAGGCGGTCAGTCGCGGAATGAACCTGACGGTTGACCGCCGTCAAGTGCGCGTCGGCGTGAGCCACTGCCGCCTGCATCCTCGCCTCCTCGTCGCGCAGGAAGCTTTCCACGTCAACTGTTGCCACAGCTGCCGTCTGGCCACCAGCTGCTGGCAGGGGGTCGGTACCACTCAGCGTGTCTGCACCTACAGCATCTGCACCGGCAGAGGGTGCTGCTACAGAGGCACCGCCTCCTGCGGACACACCGGGCTCTCGGGCATCGGCTGGCCGGACGTCGGCATCCGTCGGTGTCTCTGCCTCCTCAGTGCCGTCGCCGTCACTGGGAGCCTGGACGCCCTGAGGCTCCGCCGAGCCGCTGGCCCGCAACCAATTGTCCACCTGCTGCAGAGGGTTCGCCTGTCGCCGACGTGCATCCTGTAGAGACCAGTCCGTAGCCTCAAGACATGTGTGCACATCCTTTATGCCCTCCTCAGCAGCCCGCCGTGCTCGAGCATCTGCATTGTAACAACAGTTGCTGGCCTCCAGGAGCTCAGCTGTGAGACCCCGCATGTGTGCCTCCGCTCGAGCCACGACTTCCTCCTGCTCGTCAACCGCGAGGCACAGGCGCTCACGGACAGGACCCGTAGCATGGAGGAGTGTAGCTGGGACGTCATCTGGAACCGCCATGGTGTTAGCGATGCTAGTCAGGGTAGCAATAAGCCATAGGTCCGCAGCTCGCTCAGCATCCTCCGTGACAACTTGGGCAGTGGCCCTGGTCGCAGCCGACGTACCAGCCAGATGTCCGACCATCGTGGTGTCTGCACCATCCGGGGCATCCGCTGCCGGCGTCCTGTCTGTCATTGCAGCTGCCGTTGCTGCTACTGTCACGACGTCGGTAGCTTCCAACACGCTCACTGCCCGGACGTCTGCTCCAAGGGGGTCAGCTGGCACCTCCACTGCTACAACGTCAGCTGTAGTCGCCACCTCCATCTCCATCTCTGCGCTTGACTCGGACTCCGCAGCGGACCACTCGTCCGCCTCCAACTCCTCTTCCGCACAGAGGGCGCCCCGTTGTGTAGCGCCAGCCGTCACATCGCTCCTGCGCTCTTCGGTGGTCGTCGGTGAACACTCCATCCCCCCCACGACCGACACACTGGCACAGGCTGAGAGGGGGTGGTATACCACCTCTGCGACCTGGGACGAGAGAGTCGGCTCCACAAGAACGGCTGCCTCTGACTTCGCATCGGACCACGCGTCTGTCTCCGACTCCGCGTCGCACCACTCCTCAGATGACTTGTCTTCCTCACAAAGGATGCCCTGGTGTGCAGCACCACACGTTGCATCTCTCCTCAGCTCCCCGGTGGTCGTGGGCAGATACTCCATCCCCCCCATGGCCGATACACCGGCAGAAACTGAGAGGGGGCGATGCACAAACCCCGTGACCGGGGACGAGAGTGTCGGCTCCACAAGGACATCTGCCACTGGTACGGCTGTCGCTGCTGTGTGGGCACGTCTGGCAGAATGTGCCATCCGCTGCCGCGCGCGGCGAGTGCGGGCGCGAGTAGCGCGAGTCGAAGGGACATCCGCAAAAGCGGAGAGGTCGGAGGTGGGAAGGACTCCAATTGATACCAGGAGAGAGCAGAGGGTGTCAGACGTAGACTGGAGGTCGGCCGCCACGGTATCATCATGTGATGTCTCAGACGGGGACGAGGATGACGAGGTCGAGGCCGATGAGGTAGGAGTCTGCAGCGGTATGGTGGTGAAAGACCGCTTAGAGACCACATAGTCTGTGAGCTGCTGGACCATGCGCTTTAACCCCTGAAGCTCCGCGTACAGCACTGCCATAGCTCCGCTAAGGGGCGCTACGGCATCGGCCGGCAACATCTCCGGAACGGGTGGAGGAGAAGAGGGACGGGACTGCATCCAGGGCGGTTGCCACCCGGCAGGGCGCTGGCGACACTGGCGCCATCCATGGTGCCGATCCCCACAGTAGTAGCAGGCGAAGCCGTTGGACGCCTGAGGCGTATGCCACGGCTGATACTGCCACTGTGGACGTGGTGCCTGCGACGTATGTAGAGCCGGCGCCAACCATGGCGCCGGCTGCGTTCCCTGCCACGCCAGTCTGCTCATCGCCAGAGCTCGGCATGGGTAAGTGCACACGGTACTTGCTCCCGCTGGCACAAGGCCACAGGGGAGGTGAGCAATCGAAGCACGATCTCTCAGACGTGCTGCGACGCCGTCTCAAGGGCGGTCACCACCGCGCTAGTGGTGCGCTGCTTTGCAACTCAAGTGTGCAACCTCAAGTCGCCTTTGGTACTGATGCTGCACCGGGTGCCGTCGTCAGCCGACGGCTGTGGCCTAAAGCCACTTTTGCTGCTGCTGCTACTGCTGCAACTCTTGCGGCGGATGCTGCTGCAGTGGTTCCCATCGTCAGCCAACGGTGGTGGCCTCAAGCCACACGGAAAAGAAAAATGAGTGAAAGACCACAACAGTGGTACCACCAATGCTGCCTCTAGGGCTGTTGCTACCGCTGCTGCTTCAGCTCCGGTCGCAACTGCTGTTGTTGAGGCTGTCGCAACTGCTGCTGCTGCCGTTGTAAGGGTAGCTGTTGTGCTCCCCCTCTCCCCCCTTCCTTGACTCTGATGCAGGGGCGCGAACTAATTGCCGAGGAACACTCGCTGTGGGATGATCCCCGCGAGGTCTCCCGTCGCAGAAGTGTCCAGCGCGGAGTGGTGACCGCGGAATGTCACCGCGAAGATGACACCGGTGGGATTTTAGCGTGGTAGAATTCTTCCGCAGCCTGCCGCGGAGCACCACGGTGGAACCCCTCACCGCGGAACGCCGTCGTGGAAATACCTCCGCGGATCACCTCACCACGGATTATTTGCTGTAGAACGCCTCCGTGAAACACCTCCGCGGAACTCCTTCACCGCGGAACTCCTTTACCGCGGAACACTTTTCCGCAAAGCGCCTCCGCGAAACTCCTCCGTGCAACGTCTCCACCGAACATCCCCTATGCGGAACCTCCACTCCGTGACATGCCTCCGCGGACCCACTCCGCGGTACACCTCACCGCGGAGGTTCACCGCGGCTTACCGCGGATGGACTCCGCGGAGGGGTGTGGCGGGGCTGTGAAGCTGCGATGAGCTGTCGTGAACCGCCACCGTGGTTGCGCTGGTGCAGAACACGACGGGGTGCCGCGTGCTGCTGGGGCACCGCGGTCAGCCCGTTCCGCAACCGCTGTGGAGCGGCCACGTCTGGGGGCTGGGAATTTGCCGTGGATCTCCCACAGAGTTGAGACCGCGGAGCACCAGCGAGCAGCGCTGGCATGTTCTGGAATGGCTGCGGAACACGGCGGAGGTGATGCGGCGGAGCCTTGTGGATCCGCGGAACACCGCGGATCTGTCGCGGTAACATCACCGCGAGGTGCCGAATTCGAAACGCTGAGTGCCCCCGCGCCACCGAATGCGCGTTCCGACGTGACCTCGCAGCTGCGTCGGCCGCGGAAGCCGTGTCGCCGTGGAGCACTGCGGACTATGCGCAGAACGACCGCGGAATGACCGCGGACTTGTTTAAAAACAACTGTCCGAGTGGTGGTAGGCACTCCCAGGACCTCCTGCCGAGACCGTGGGCACTGCTGCTGCTGCTACTCAAGGCAACGGCTGCGGTTGCTCACGGATTCTACGGCTGTTGCGTCTCTGCTCCGCAGCTGTGTGAGCACTGGCTCGCCCCTCTGATACCATAACAAGATTCCTGAACACTTCCCACGCCACGTGGCTTGCTAACCTAGTTGCTGTTCACTGACGAGGCACTGGCCTGGCCAGCTGACGCGCGAGTCACGAGGCAGAGCATGTAGTGGGTAGGGTTGGAACACGGATGGAGTGAAACACAAGTGCTGGAATCTGAAAGTAATTGCAGAGTTAGTTACAACAATTAGCCAAAACCACCTAAATAGCTGGTGTGGCCTGGTGCGCAGTCAGCGCATCCAGGGGCGCGTTTGGCTGCATCCTAGGCACACCTTGCACAAATCTGTGCAAAATGCCAGCATCGCCCGCCGAGGGTGAAAACACTCACCCGGCCGTAACTTTTTGCACAGGCGTCAGAACAACGCGCCGTTTGAACCAGAACCACCAGTGCAACAAGGAGGACACGTCCGTATCATGCAAGGTAGGTCTCCTTGTGGCACCGGAACATGTCTCCGGGCGCCCGGGTCTCGACCGACGAGCAAGGTATACGACGAAGCACCGGAGAGCAAGGTCCCTGGCCAAAGCACCAGGCAACACGTCACAAGCTCACGCACACACGGGGTCAAGGCTCTGGGTCTCCACGTCACACCGGTGCGACACACCAGGTGCACGTGTCTCGACCAGCACAACCTCGACCGAAACCACCGTGCCAGGTTCAAAACAAACCACGCTGTCCTTATCGGGGTGTCAGGCCACAGTCCACACACCAACACCCCCCCTGGGCTGCATAGCCTGACAACGCGATACCTATATCTACACCTGCACCACAGGGAGATGGCGGTCTCAGGGGTTAGGTGTCCTTGTCACACTGGTGGGTCCCACGAGGTATGCGGGTCTCGACCCTCACCACTGTGACTCCTGTCAACCACCGAGTAGCAAAGCTGTGCAGAGGGAGGCGCAGGCCAAGGCCCACACACCAATACCCCCCCAGGGCTGCAGAGCCTGACAACGCGAGCAAGCCGGGTAGCTGCTCACAACGAGTCAGCTGAAGGGGAGAGCAACTCTCCCATGGCCACAACCCCTGCAGCACATCAACAGGAAGGGCAAGTGTGCGCACGTGGCCTCACCGCACATCGTCGTCACTGCTGTCGTTGTCATCATCACGATAGTCGACGCTGATGTCATCACCTGCTGTTGCGACGAGAGGAGAGTGGAGGGCCCCCTCCAACTGCATCGCCTCCCATATGTGCGCAAGCTGCTGGTCGCATGTTGCCTCACGGACAGCACAGCGTTGAGACGCGAGTGCGGTTCGTCGAGCTCTGCTGCGGCAGCGGACCGGCCAGATGCGTCTGTGGCGTGCAGGCGGTCAGTCGCGGAATGAACCTGACGGTGGAACACCGTCAAGTGTGCGTCGGCGTGAGCCACTGCCGCCTGCATCCTCGCCTCCTCGTCGCGCAGGAAGCTCTCCACGTCAACTGTTGCCACAGCTGCCGTCTGGCCACCAGCTGCTGGCAGGGGGTCGGTACCACTCAGCGTGTCTGCACCTGCAGCATCTGCACCGGCAGAGGGTGCTGCTACAGAGGCACCGCCTCCTGCGGACACACCGGGCTCTCGGGCATCGGCTGGCCGGACGTCGGCATCCGTCGGTGTCTCTGCCTCCTCAGTGCCGTCGCCGTCACNGTCAGTCGCGGAATGAACCTGACGGTGGACCGCCGTCAAGTGCGCGTCGGTGTGAGCCACTGCCGCCTGCATCCTCGCCTCCTCATTGCGCAGGAAGCTCTCCACGTCAACTGTTGCCACAGCTGCCGTCTGGCCACCAGCTGCTGGCAGGGGGTCGGTACCACTCAGCGTGTCTGCACCTGCAGCATCTGCACCGGCAGAGGGTGCTGCTACAGAGGCACCGCCTCCTGCGGACACACCGGGCTCTCGGGCATCGGCTGGCCGGACGTCGGCATCCGTCGGTGTCTCTGCCTCCTCAGTGCCGTTGCCGTCACTGGGAGCCTGGACGCCCTGAGGCTCCGTGGAGTTGCTGGCCCGCAACCAATCGCCCACCTGCTGCAGAGCATCTGCCCGTCGCCGACGTGCATCCTGTAGAGACCAGTCCACAGCCTCAAGACGTGTGTGCACATCCTCTATGCACTCCTCAGTAGCCCGCCGTGCTCGAGCATCTGCAGTGTGACAACAGCTGCTGGCCTCCAGGAGCTCAGCTGTGAGACCCCGCATGTGTGCCTCCACTCGAGCCACGACTGCCTCCTGCTCGTCGACCGCGAGGCGCAGGTGCTCAGGGACGGGACCCGTAGCATGGAGGAGTGTAGCTGGGACGTCAGCTGGAACCGCCATGGTGTTAGCGATGCCAGTCAGGGTAGCAATAAGCCGTAGGTCCGCAGCTCGCTCAGCATCCTCCGTGACAGCTGGGGCGGTGGCCCTGGTCGCAGCCGACGTACCAGCCAGATGTCCGACCATCGTGGTGTCTGCACCATCCGGGGCATCCGCTGCCGGCGTCCTGTCAGTCGTTGCAGCTGCCGTCGCTGCTACTGTCACGACATCGGTAGCTGCCAACACGCTCACTGCCCGGACGTCTGCTCCAAGGGGGTCAACTGGCACCTCCACTGCTACAACGTCAGCTGTAGTCACCACCTCCATCTCCATCTCCGCGCTTGACTCGGATTCCGCGGTGGAGGACTCGTCCGCCTCCAACTGCTCTTCCGCACAGAGGGCGCCCCGTTGTGTAGCGCCAGCCGTCACATCGCTCCTGCGCTCTCCGGTGGTCGTCGGCAAACACTCCATGCCAAGGAATCTTGGCATGGTATCAGAGTTAGTTACAACAATGAGCCAAAACCACCTAAATAGCTGGTGTGGCCTGGTGCGCAGTCAGCGCATCCAGGGGCGCGTTTGACTGCATCCTAGGCACACCTTGCACAAATCTGCGCAAAATGCTAGCATGGCCCGCCGAGGGTGAAAACACTCACCCGGCCGTAACTTTTTTCACAGGCGCCAGAACGACGCGCCGTTTGAACCAGAACGACCAGTGCAACAAGGAGGACACGTCGGTATCATGCAAGGTAGGTGTCCTTGTGGCACCGGAACACGTCTCCTGGCGCCCGGGTCTCAACCGACAAGTAAGGTACAGGACGAACCACCGGAGAGCAAGGTCCCTGGCCAAAGCACCGGGCAACACGTCACAAGCTCACGCACACACGGGGTCAAGGCTTTGGGTCTCCACGTCATACCGGTGCGACACACCAGGTGCACAGGTCTCGACCAGCACAACCTCGACCGAAACCACCGTGCCACTTCAAAACAAACCACGCTGTCCTTATCGGGGTGTCAGGCCAGAGTCCACACACCAACACCCCCCCTGGGCTGCAGAGCCTGACAACGCGATACCTATATCTACACGTGCACCACAGGGAGATGGCGGTCTCAGGGGTTAGGTCTCCTCGTCACACTGGTGGTTCCCACCAGATATGTGGGTCTCGACCCTCACCACTGTGACCACTGTCAACCACCGAGTAGCAAAGCTGAGCACAAGGAGGCGTCAGGCCAAGGCCCACACATCAACAACATCTTCATCTTATGCGGCTCCTCACGCCCACATGAGTTGTCTCGGTAGCCAGCTTCCGGGAGCCATTTGTTCATGACAGTGCAGTTCCTTGTTTGTAAAGCTTCCATCTTTGCATGTGTTGCTTTGTTCTGCTAAGAAACCCTTGCAACTTGCAAAGTTACCAAGTCCAGCGGATTTGATGTTTTGAGGATGTTAAGATGTTAAGGTTTTTAAGCAATTGGAAATATATTAGGGCATGCAAGTCCATGCAAAAACGAACAGGAGTATGTGTGAGTGCGATGCAAGACGGCAAGAATTTGGCCAGGTCGGGAACATTGAATATAGAAGAACAAGGAGAAAACACAAATGAGCCCCTAGCGGGCTTAATTAGGGGCGCCGGCAGCTAGCCGCTCCGTCCCCGTCACCCCCCTGAACCCAAACGAGTCAGCGGGGAGAACACATTGCGTACACCATGTTAACAATAACGGTGGTCTCCTCGAGACACCGGAACATGTTGGTTTTTGCCCTCATTGTGCTCTGTTGTGTCCTCCCGACTTGTGTACATGGGTGTGCAGATGACTGACGGCGAGACTCGACGCTGATGGAGTGTCTTCCGGTGGAGCCGACGCACGCCGAGGTCTTCTCGCAGTTCACTGGAGCCTGCTCTCTCCGGCGACGTGTTCAGCTCCATCGGCACGCCTCCTTGGCGGTCGCGCTGCCAGCGGTCACTGCCACCGCAGTCACTGTCTGCATGCGTCCAGCGCGTCCTGTCGCGCCTGCGTCATCATGCGCTGCCTAGGGTCCTTGTTGCATGTTGCATGGCCCTGGTCGGCAGCATAAACCATCGTGGGTACTGCCTGGGTTCAGGCAGCCATAACTCCTTGCTACTATTTTTCTAGTTGATTCTGACCACACGGCTGCGTTCGCAGCGTCGGTATTATGGTATGGTCCAGTTTTCAGGCAAAACGGACGACGCCCGGGTTTTGGGCTGTCTGGCAGGCCGCACCGAGAAAACCTGCCAGCCTGAAAATAGCTATTTTCTGATTGGCTGGTGAACTGAGTAACAAGCTCTACAGAGCTGAGGGGGAGCTAGAACTTGGAGGGGTCTCCCGTTGCTGTTCATTCTTGACTGCTAATCAGTTAGTCAGTTTCCAGCTGCTTTCTCGCGCTAACACTGGCGCGCACACTTCTGAGTAACGAACCCAGAGCTTCCAGACTTAGACTATAGAGTAGCAGACTGAGGGGGCAGCTGCCTTAAGAAACGAGCGTGGAAGCCCGCACGCTGCATCAACAACGCTGCTGCCCCAACCTGCTGCCTAGTTTCCATTTTGGTATCAGAGCCAGAGCATAGCAACAGCAGCAGAAGACTGACGTACAGGTGCCAAACAACGCCAGCGGACCTCCATACGCGCCAGTGCAGGGGAAATGCTGCCGGATATTTCCTGGGAGCATTGACCCGCCTGGTGGCGGCGTCAAAGTTTTTCTCACGGCCACTGGGCCAGGGGAAATGCTGCCGGATTTTTCCAGCAGCACTGACCCCCACGCTGGACACAAGGAGGTGAGCGGCCGACCACGTCAGGCCCCTCCTGACGACAACGCACACGACGACGGCCTCAGGTGTGACTGATAGCAGCAGCCAGCAGCAGCAGCAGTTTACCGCGGCAGCGAGCAGTGGCAGCAGCAGCCAGCAGCAGCAGCATACAGCAGCACTTGGCAGCAGCAGCAGCTTATAGCAGCAGCAGCCCGCAGCAGCAGCAGCCGGCTGTAGCAGCCATTGCAGCGAGCAGCAGCCGACAGCACCAGCTGCACGCAACAGCAAGCAGCAGCAGCAGCCAACGGCAGCAGCATCAGCCGGCTGCAGCAGCTCGCAGCAGCAGCTGTTGTAGTAGTCCGCAGAAGCAGCTGCTACAACTGCGAGCCCACTGCTCGAGGCGAGCAGTGAGCTACTCGCATCGAGCAGCGAGCAGCTCGCTGCCTGCAGCGAGCTGCAAGCTCGTAGCGAGCAAGGCAAAACGAATAAAAAAGCAATAAAACAAACAAACAAAAAACCGGGGATACCCCCCCTTTTTCCGTAGGAGCAGTAGCAGCAGCAGCAGCAGCAGCTGCAGCAGCAGCAGCAGCAACAACAACAGTAGCAACAGTAACAACTGCAGCAGCTGCAGCAGCAGCAGCAGTAACGCCTGCAGCAGCAGCAACAGCAGCAGCGGCAGCAGCAGCAGCCGTTGCAACAGCAGCATCAATAGTAGCTGCCCACCATTGCTGACATCAGCGGCTGTCCGCTGACGTCACTGCTGACGTCATCAACCATAGAAAAAAAAAAACAACCTGGAGCGCGATGTACTACTCCAACAACGCTGAGATCAGTCGTCTGCTCCGGGAGTCCAACTCCTTGCACATGGGGGAGACCGAGACGGTCAGTGCCTACTGGCAGCGGGCAGAGTACATCCTTCGACGTCTCGGCACATCCACTCCGCCCCCTCTGTCCGTGCTTCTCACCATCAAGCGCGGCGCCACCAGCGCGTACGCGGATGTCTTCGTGCACTACCCCCAGGACGTACTCTCCACCATGGCGGCCCAGGACACCCTCATGCCCAGGGCGTACGAGCTCTTCCTCCGTGTTGAGGAAGCTCAGCAGGAGTCTCAGCTCCATCGCATGGAGGCGCTTGCATCCCCTGCCGTTGCCTCCCCTGCCGGTGCCTCCGTGGCTGTCGCCTCCCCTGCCGTTGCCTCCATGGCCGTTGCCTCCCCCGCAGCAGCTACCTCATCATTGTCGGGAACGAAGAAGAAGCGCATGAACAGAAAAGGCAAGGGTCCTCCGTAACAGCAGCAGCAACAGTCGTCGACCGGGTCCAGCGGTGATGGCTCGGTCTGCCACAACTCTGGTGGGCCAGGACAAGGGTGGTACACATGCCCTCTGCCGACGGACGAAGCGCGCGTCATCGCCACCCTACGATGCCAGCGGGAGCGCCGTCTTGCCTCTGCCGCCGTCGCTACTGCTGGCCTTGACACTCCGACCTTGTCCAGCAGCTCGGCCTCTCCGGCAGCTTCGCCTCTCCTGCAGACACCCCCGTAGCAGCAGTACTACTCACATCCGTCGGCGCTTCCGCCCCTCGCCGGCCCAGTCCTCCTACTACCTGGGCTCCGGCGCTGTGAGTCCGCACTCTCCCTACACTCCCGGGCCATCTTCCCGTGAGCGTCAATTGGAGTAGTACATTGCGCTCCAACTTGGCCTGACTCGCCCTCCTCCCCAGGGAAGTGCGAGTTGTGTCACTTCCTGCCCTCCTGCCCAGCCTTGCATGGCTGAGTCTGAGCTGCGGTCCTGTCCCATCTCTTCGTCTATCTCGTCGTCTCCCGTGGACTCCTCCACCCCACTCCTTGACGACATTGCGTGGCTTGACGATTGGCAGTCTCGTTTCGCGCCCGCTTCCACGGCTTCCGCGTCCCTTGCTTGCTGTCATGTGACCATCAGCGATCTGGCGACCCCTCTCTAGGACCCTGCTGAGACCTGGATCATCGACTCCGGGGCCACACATTACATGACGACCTCGCGCGAGGCCTTCAGTATGCTTGGCCCTGTCGACGATGTCTCCGGTGTCCGGACGCGCTCCGGACAAGTGTTACCGGTCTGTGGCGTTGTCGTCGTTCGTTTCCGTGGTCCTGCCGGTGACGTCTTTCTTACCGATGTCCTCTTCGTTCCTGGTCTCGAGCTCAGCCTCCTTTCCGTGACTGCCCTTGACCGCATGAGCATGGACGTTGTGCACTCGCGTGGTGTTGGAACTATGTCGTTGCGTCCGTCTGGTCTTGTCAGACTGCATGCCACCGCCCGTGGCAACGTGTGGCATGTCCCTCACCTCTCCTCTTCCTCTCCCGTCTCTGCCTCGTCGGCCGCCACAGGCCATGTGTTTGTTACCAGTACCCTTTCTTCTCAGTACACCCGCCTCTTTCACCACCGCCTTTGCCACGTCCACTCCGCCGCTATAGACAGCATGCTCTGCACCCAGCCGGTCAAGGGCCTTGACCTGGAGACTTTCCCTCTCCCATGCCCCATTGAGTGCATTGACTACGCTCAGGGGAAGATGCATCGATCCATGTATCCCTTGCCTTCCTCCCGTGCGTCCGCCCCTCTCGACTTGGTCCACTCGGACGTCATGGGCCCTCTCCCCACCGCGTCCGTAGGGGAACATGGCCGCTATGTCCTCACCCTCACGGACGACTTTTCCTGCTACCGTTGGGTCTTCTGCCTCCGGCAGAAGAGCGATGTCGCTCGGGCCATTCAGGACTGGCTTGTCCTTGCGGAATGCGAGTGTGGCCGCCCTCTTCGCCGTTTTCGTTCCGATCGCGGCGGCCAGTACATGGGCGAGGCCACGGCCTTTCTCGCCTCCCGCGGCATCCACCATGAGACGTCTATGCCCTACACACCCACCCAGAACGGCGTCTTCGAGCGCTGGAACCGCACCATGGCCGACGCAGTCCGCACCATGCGCGTCGAGTCCGGTCTGTCCGATGGCTTCTATTTTGAAGCCATGGCCTACATGACCTGGGTCTGGAACCGGATTCCCCACGGTCCTCTTCCTCGTCAGTCCACACCCTACCAGCACTGGTGCGGTTGGCGCGCTGACCTCCGCTCGGCTCGCATCTGAGGCTGCGAAGCCATTGTGTGGCTGCCCGCCCCATAATAGGGCGGCAAGCTTGCCCCACGCGGCCGCCCCTGCACCTTCCTTGGTGTGTCTCGTCAGTCCAAGGCCTGGCGCTTCTGGGACCCGTCCCGGCACTGCATCGTCGAGTCCCGCGATGCCCTCTTCTTTGAGCACTTGTTTCCTCGCGACCTCATCCGCTCCGGCTCGTCCGTGTCCCTCCCGTCGCGTGGGGGAGTGGTGAGTCCGTCCTCTGTCCTGCCACTTCCGGGAGACACATCACTCCGTCCCTTTGAGCCGGTAGCCCCTGTCGCGTCCTCTGAGCCAGTAGCCCCAATTGCTTTCGCTCGCCCCTCCGAGCCAGCAGCGCCAGTCGCGTCCGCTGGCCCGTCCGGGCCTGCAGGGCCAGTCGCGTCCGAAGGACCCTCCGAGCCAGCGCCATTTGCATCTGCTGGTCCCTCCATGCCAGCAGCGTCGGTCGCGTTCACTGGCCCTTCCGGGCCCACAGTTCCAGTTGCCTCCGCTGGTCCCTCCGGACCAGCAGCCCCGGTCGTGTCCGCTGGCCCCTCCGGGCCAGCAGCCCCAGTCGCCTCCGCTGGTCCCTCCGGACCAGTAGCCCTGGTCGTGTCCGCTAGCCCCTCCGGGCCCGCAACCCCAGGTTCCTCCGCTAGTCCCTCCGCACCAGCAGCCCCAGTCGTGTCTACTGGCCCCTCCGGGCCAGCAGCCCCAGTCGACTCTGCTCGTCCCTCCGGACCAGCAGCCCCGGTCATGTCCGCTGGCCCTTCCGAGCTAGCAGCCCCAGTCGCCTCCGCTGGTCCCTCCAGACCAGCAGCCCTGTTTGTGTCCGCTGGGCCCTCCGGGCCAGCAGCCCCAGTCGCCCCCGCTGGCTCCTACGGGCCAGGCGCACCGTCCGCCTCCGTTGGCCCATCGGACTCAGTGCCATCTCCTGTCTGGTTGCGCTACACATTTGGCCCAGGCGGCAGCCTCCGACCTCGGCCGACAGTGAGCGTGCAGGCCGTCGCACCGTGTCCTGTGGCGCCTCGACCCCCTGTTGCTCCACATGTCTCCTCCACTCCCACGGTCGTGATTGGGGACCCTGGCACAAAGGCTCTCGGCCTGACCACCTCGGCCATCATCTCCGACCTTCACCCGGGCTCTGCACTGGGCTACGCCATGATTCATCACGAGCATCGGCATGCCGTCATGGCTGCACTCGCCCGCATCCCACCTGGAGTTCGTGATGCACACGCCCTCTCCGTCCGGTCCACAGCATGCCCGGAGCACCCAGGCACCCTACGCAAGGCTCGAGCCTCTTCTGAGGCCACACATTGGGATGTTGCCTACGCCGAGGACCTCGCTGCTATCCGGCAGCACCACGTGTATGACCTCGTCGACCTCCCTCCAGGTTGGAAGGCCATTGGCGCCAAGTGGGTCTTTCGGCACAAGTGGAAGCCTGACGGGTCCTTGGACAAGCACAAGGCCCGCCTCATAGCAAAGGGGTTTGATCAGGTCCCTGGGGTCGATTACGACCAGATCTTTGGCCCTGTCGGTCGGTTCTCCACTAGCCGGGCGCTCTTCAGCCTGGTCACCCAGCACGGGTGGGAGCTGCATCAGATGGACGTGAGCAACGCGTTCCTCCATGGCTCACTGGAGGGTGAGGAGCTCTACATGGTGGAGCCCCCAGGCTTCGATGACGGTACTGGGAGAGTCTGGTGCCTACGGAAGGCCCTCTATGGTCTGAAGGAGTTGCCTCGGTGCTGGAACCAGGAGATCAGCAGAACACTTCTCCGTGGCGACCTCCAGCGTAGCACCGCTGATCCCGCACTGTTTCTTAGCCCATGAGGTCAGACCTTTGCCGCAGTTCTGGTATACGTTGATGATCTTCTCGTTGCGTCGCCAGACCCGGCCGCCATCCAGCGTGTCAAGGACTTGCTACACGTCGCCTACCAGATGAAGGATCTCGGATCTACCTGAGTCTTCCTAGGCATGGAGCTCGAGCATGATTGCTCCCAGGGCATCCTATATGTCCACAAGGCTGCCTATGTGCAGACCCTGTCCACTTGTTTCGCCGAGGACCTGCTCCTCGTGTCCAGCGCTTCCTCACCCATGTCACCCGATGGGCAGGTGAAGCTTAAGAGTCCTGACCCAGCTGTTGTGGGGGAGCCAGTTGATGTGACCACATATCTTCGGATCATCGGATCACTAATGTTTCTCGCGACGACGACGCGTCCAGACATCGTGTTCGCCGTCAACCTCCTAGCCTAGTTCTATCAGGAGCCGCGTCACCTCCACTACGAGGCCGCGATCCGAGTGCTGTGCTATGTCGTCTCGACCCCTCGGCGAGGTCTCATGTTCCGCCGCCAGCCGTCCGTTGTCGCAGTGGGCTACATCGACAGCGACTGGGCTGGCAGTCCAGACGGCAGGAGTCGCACAGGCTGGATCTTCCTGATCGGTGGCACAGCTGTGTCCTGGCGCAGTGGCAAGCAGGACTGCATTGCACGCAGCACTGCTGAGGCTGAGTACGTGGCCCTTGGCTCAGGCACGTGTGAGAGTGTATGGTTGTGTTGTCTGTTGTCCGAGTTGCGTCAGTCTGTCGCATCCATCACCTTGCATTGTGACAATGAGAGTGCCATGGCCATTGCAGAAAATGACGGTGTGCATCACACTCGCACAAAGCACATCAATGTTGAGTATCACTATGTGTGTTCATTGTTGCACGATGGCATCATCAGCATCGTGTGGGTTGAGACAGCACGGTAGCTGGCTGACTTCCTGACCAAGGCACTGAAGTGGGACTCGTTCAAGAAGGCTATGAGTTCAGTCGGCGTGCGTCCGTGACTTGCCCTCTTTGTCTCTGCCTGTGTCTCTGCGCGTCCTGGGGGAGTCTGTTTGTTGACCGTGTCTCTGCCCGTCCATGTGCACTACGCCTGTGAGTCAAGGGGGAGTGTTGGTTTTTTGCGCTCATTGTGCTCTGTTGTGTCCTCCCGGCTTGTGTACATCTGCGTCCAGATGATTGACGGCGAGACTCGACGCTGATGGAGTGTCGTCCGGTGGAGCCGACGCACGCTGAGGTCTTCTCGCAGTTTGCTGGAACCTCCTCTCTCCGGCGACGTGTTCAGCTCCATCGGCACGCCTCCTCGGCGGTCGCGCTGCCGGCGGTCACTGCCACCGCAGTCGCTGTCTGCATGCGTCCAGCGCGTCCTGTCGCGCTTGCGTTGTCATGCGCTGCCTAGGGTCCTTGTTGCATGTTGCATGGCCCTGGTCGGCAGCATAAACCATCGTGGGTACTGCCTGGGTTCAGGCAGCCATAACTCCTTGCTACTGTTTTTCTAGTTGATTCTGACCGCACGGCTGCGTTTGCAGTGTCGGTATTATGGTATGGTCCAGTTTTAAGGCAAAACGGACGACGGCCGGGTTATGGGCTGTCGGCTGTCTTGCAGGCCTCACCGAGAAAACCTGCCAGCCTGAAAATAGCTATTTTCTGATTGGCTGGTGAACTGAGTAACAAGCTCTACAGAGCTGAGGGGGAGCTAGAACTTGGAGGGGTCTCCCATTGCTGTTCATTCTTGATTGCTAATCAGTTAATATAAGTTTCTTGCTGCGTTGTGGCGCTAACACTGGCGCGCGCACTTCTGAGTAACGAACCCAGAGCTTCCAGACTTAGACTCTAGAGCAGCAGACTGAGGGGGCAGCTGACTTAAGAAACGAGGGTGGAAGCCTGCATGCTGCATCAACAACGCTGCTGCCTCAACCTGCTGCCTAGTTTCCATTTCAACAACCCTCCGAGTGCCCGGGTCTCGACCATCGAGAAAATACGAGTAGTGCCAGAAAATTTTAGAATCAACGTCCAAACATCACACATGGCTTTCCGAATATCGAAAGTGCTAATACAGCCACCATGTCTCCTCGTCGCAGCAGTATAGTCCACCGGGTGCGCGGGTCTCAACCCATCGAGAAAACTCTCCTAGCTTTGGAGAAGCCAACAGGGCTGCCGAAACGTATCGACCGCGTCTCGACGGCGCTGTCGTAGATGCTGGAGAAGTCTCAGTACAGTCTGGAGGCCCGTCGTGTCGTCACGCCCTCCTCTACCATATACCACCAACGTGGGTATATAGATAATGCATCAGCGTCAGTCGTGACGAGTGGAAGCCACACAAACCAACACTCCCCCTGGCTGATATAGCCATCCACGCGAGAACAAATGAACAAAGGCATGGAACAACAATGTATGCCAAACCACAGTGTGCAGTGTCAACCACACACAGGCACTCATCTGCTACCCATCTAAGGTCTCTCTATACACTGGCATATCCCACCAAGTGCCTGGCTCTTGACCATGAGGGGAGTGATGCACACGCACACAAACCAATGTTATTCACATCATACACATGTCAGACGATAAAATGGTCTCCCCGTGACACTGGCGGTACCAGTGCCCGGGTCTCGACCACTACGAGCGATCCAAGAGGTGTCTGTGTGCCAACCACAAGAGCATCATCAATCAACACATATGATCATAGAGGGTCTCCAAGTAACACGGGTGTACCTCACCACATGTGTGGGTCTTGACCACTATGAGCAAAGCAGCTGGCATGCACACGGTAGACGTATTATGGCCACACACCAAGACACACGACTCCATGGTCTCCTCGTGACACTTGTGCGACCGACCATGTGTCCGGGTCTCGACCAATAGAGTGCGGCTGTAGTATGCTCATAACGCAGTCTGGACCCCTTGCCATCCATCTCCCATAACGTCGCGTCAGGTCGAGGTCCACACAACACTTCCCTTGGGCAGATCAACCTGGTGGCGATGTCCTCGTCGGAGATGCTGATGTCGTAGCTGAACACATCCTGGACGATAAATCATGTGGTCTCTCCATCATAGAGAGATAGCTACCCTTATCATGTACGAGTCGGCTCCCTCCCTCAAAGACAAAGTGGTGTCTCTGGCTACGACTCCTCACGTTGCAGCTGCGTCACTTGGGGTGTACCATTCCTCGCGTTACTGCCAAGGGTCTCAACTCACAGTCTCTCCTCTCTCCGCTCTATTACGATGCATCTGTGTACGCCGGAGGAAAGGGAATGGTCAAAGAACACGCGTGTGTGGATGAAATGGCAGAGTTGGCCTCCGATGCGGGATACCCATCCTGAGGCACAAGGATGTACAACCAGGGGAGGAGGACTGGAGCGACGAACCGGGTCACCACTCATGGACGAAGGTGACGATGGAGTAGCTGAGTTCGATGGATGAAGGTGCGTGATGGCAGCAGTAGAAGGAAGAGCGATGACAGAGTTGACAGGAACGACGATGGCAGAAACTGAAGGCACGCTCAACTCTCCTGTGGTAGTGTCTCTAGCTGATGTCATACTCGGAGTTGGTACAAGATCCTCCCAGAGTGTGGGTGTACAAGATGCTGGTGGCGTAAAGCTCGTGGCGATAGTAGTGATGCTCCTCTCCTCTAAGAATCGCTCACGCGATGCCATCACCTCCCGCTGTAGCTTCACTACACGCTCCTGCAGGTCAGTGTAATCTTCCTCGGACATGTGGAAGTGGCCCATGTCTGCCTCACATAGGATAAACTCTGCCTCACTGGATTATGCACATGCAGACTGCAGAACTCGTAAGTACAACTCTATCTGCATCTCTGCTGCTGAAGACGATGGAGCCGCTAGTGATGCATCCACCTGTGGATTAACCGAACTCGCAATGTGCTAAGACACTGGAACATCGGATGCAAAAACAGGTGTCGTATCCACACCACAGCTGGTGTCTTTCGTACGAGGAGGAATAAGCGGTCGCATGCCAAGAGAGAAGGAGAAAGAGAAGTCGGCAGAGTCCGTGGAGCATGTGGAAATATCGTCTGTGCAGGTACTACGACTCTCAGCCTCGATGTGATCAGCAAGGTCACCAGTAGGTGAACACGAAGAGGCAGAACTCAGCTCTTGCTGATGAGGTGACTCCATTTGCAAGTAGGAATCTGCTCCACTGTCCTCAACTGCCACTGTAGTGGACACGGGTGTGCAGGATTCCGACTCGACAATGCACGTCAAGGCAACCACCAAGAGAAGCTGGCGTTCACGCACGATCTCGCCGGGAAGGCTGGTCGCTGCCACGTGCTCGATAATGGAGTGAGGACCACCATGTGACTCCGTCATATGTGTCGCTACTACGTCGTGTGTACGGGAACCCGTAGACTGTAGGAACATGGATGACTCCTCACGCTAAAGCTGGTCCTCTGGTAGCGCAGATGAGACGGTGGAACCTGCTGTGTCTTCTGCAACATGTCCCAGGAACATCTCTCAAAACTGTTGCTCTCAAGAATGCCTCAACCTCTAAAACATCAGCCGACCGAATCTGCTGATGCACTATGACCGCTGTCAGACTGGTGTGAGTCCTGTGTGCCAACGCCCCGAAAATCCGTATAGAGCATCCGGATCCGCACGATACTCCAGTGCCACTGCTAGATTACTATTGATCGGATTCGCGAGTGGCACTGCCAAGGTATACAGGACCTGCACTCCTCCTGATACAACCTGCTGTTGCAGAACGTTCGGCTGCTGCCCCAGCGTAGATGTCGACCTCGACGACATACACGTCCCAAGTACTCCAACATCCATCGGACTGGTGTGAGTCTGCTGCACACTCTCCCCCAAAAGTCCGATAGATGCATCCCGATCCATACGAGACTCTTGTGCGACCCCTCGGCCTCCACCGGTCAGAGCCGTGAGTGGCACCGTCCAGGGAAACTATGCCTGCGCTCCTCCTGATGTCACCTACTGCCGTGGAAGATCAGGATCCAGCCCAGACAATGACGGGCAAGTCTCCACCATGAACACCATGTCGGGATCAGACTCCACGCCATGTGTTGTCATTGTATCATCTGATTCTGCCTGAGCGGACGGTCGGGCACCACGGCCTGGTGCGAGTGCGGATCCTGTTGCTACGGTCACAACACGCAATACGCGGTGATCACACTCCCCCCGACAGGTACAACAATAGAAGCCGAGGAGGTGGAGGGTGTATCAAACCCGGCGCGAGTATGGCGTGCAGAGCGCTGATGCCAACGCCGCGTGGACACACGACAGGAACGACTGCATGAAGACATGTCATCGCGAGGTGGCGTTGTGGTCGCGGGAGAGTGGAGTATCGAGAGGATGGTGGCAGCCTGGGACAGACCAACAGGTGAAGCTGAAGGGACACCACCGAATGAGGAAGAATGAGAGGATGAAGGAGATGTGGTTGAAGAGGCCGTGGACAAACTATTAGCAGAAGCACGCTCAGTGACAACGAGGTCATAAAGCCACTGCACCGTCTACCGCAAGCCGTGGATCTCGGCGAATATGCTTGCCAGAGATCCATCTAGGGGATCTACCAACAGCAGCAGATCCGTATGTCGTGGAGTTTGCAGGCTCAAACGAGGGTGAAGCCAAGGTGGATGCCAGCCGCGAGGGCGCGTCCAGCAATGACACCAACCATGAGGTCCATCACCACAAGAATAGCAGACGAACGTGCAGGGCACCTTCTCAAATCTTTGCGCTCTCATCTTGTGCACTGGACGATAGATAGGTGCCGAGGGCACCTTCTCCCTGTGGTAAACACCAAGCCGCGGGAGGGGATGAGGCCAATAGGTATTGTCACTCGTGGAGGTCACGGCGTCGAGGTCAGAAAATGTGACCAAACAGGACGAGCTGCACTACCATAGCATGCCCAGAAACTAGAGTCCGACTAGCTGTGGCTGCTAATGCTGCTCTTGCTAATAGAGCGAAGACTGCTCCAAGAAGAGAAGGGGTGGTGGCTGCGGGTGTGGTTGTTGCTCCAACCAGTATACGACCCAACCCTCAGAGATGGAAAGACTCGAATTTGCCATCAATCCTACGAAGTAAATTGCGTGCACCAATCCACGAGTCCCAGGGAGATGCCAGTCCACGATGCATCTCAAAATGGAGATTGCCGTCGACAACACAATCTGTTTTCGGTTTGGAGGGTGAAATTACAACAGTGACTGATGCTGCAGTGGTTGCTGCTACTGCAACTGTCAGTGAGATGATGGCTATTCTATGGCCACGCACGGTTTTTTTTCCCACTATGACCTCTTGTTTTTTCTCTTATCCTCATCTCCCTTTTTTCTTTTTGGTTGCCCTCACCCGCCACCCCCGTTTTTTTTCAAAAATCTTCCTCAACCCTGGGTTTTCATGTGACCCGATTCTGGAGTGCGTCCTAGAAAGGGGACATGTCAGGATTGTGGAGGGGGCAGATAAAAAAAGAGAGAGGGGGCGATTTCAGGTTGCCCCCCCTCGCTCCCTGCTCGCTCGCTTTAAAAAGCAAGCGAGAAGTGAGCGAGTGAGCGAGTGAGTGGGAGAGGAGGGGGGGGTCCGCCCCTCTCCGCCGTCAGCCCCTCCGTCGGTCGGCCGACGGGGTCGAAGGGCCCCTCTGAGGGGCCCCTTGGAGAAGCTCGACGAGGTCATCCGAGGGCCCCCTCGAGAAGAGGGGAGGAGGGCAAACGGGGCCAACAGGCCCCCTCAAAGAGGCCCCCCTGATGGGGGCCGGGAGGGTCCCTCCGAGGGGGCTGGGGCCCTCAGAGGAGGGCTGCGAGGCCCTCCTACAGAAGCTGCTGTAGCGACGGGTGCAGCTGCTGCGGTTGCTACTGGTGCTACTGCTTCCGCCGCCGCTGCTGCTGCTGCTACTACTTTGCGCAGTAGGTACTTCTGTTGCTTGATGCTATCGCTACTGCTGCTGCTGCTGCTTCCGCTGCTGCTGTTGCTACCACCAAACTGCGAAGCAACTGCTACTGTTGCTTGCTAATGCCGTGTCTATCGCTTCCTGCTGCCGCCGCAGCTGCATGCTGCTGCTGCTACCGCCGTTGCTGCAGTGGCTGTTGCTGCTGCTACTGCTATATGCAGTTGCTGCAAATGCTAGTGCTGGCCGTTGCTGCTGCTGCTACCGTCGCTATTGCTGTTCCTATGACCGGCAGCTCTGCCGCCATAGCTCGTGCTGTGTGGCATTGCAGCTGCCGCGACTGCCACGTCTGCTGTTGCTAATGCTGTTGCCACCGCAGTCCCTAATGCTGCTGTGCACGACTTACCGCCCTTGTGGCATTCACGCGCAGTCGTTTCACGCTCCCTCACACTGCTGCCGGAGTGGCGCAACGTGGCGCGTTCTCTTTGCGTTCCGCCCACTGTTGCTGCTTATGCTTCTCACACGCCCCCTGTGCTCTGATACCAAACTGGAATTATTCTAGGGCATGTAAGCCCATGCAAAAACAAACATGAGCTCTGTGTGTGAGTGCGATGAAAGACGGCAAGAATTTGGCTAAGTCTAGAATGCTGAATAAAGAAGGAGAAGGACATAATACAAATGAGTGCGATGAAAGACCGCAATGGGCCCCGTCACCTCCGCTGAACCCAAACGAGTGCGTGGAGAGAACACACTGCGTACACCATGATAAGAACAACGGTGGTCTCCTTGAGGCACCGGAACAACTCTCTGAGTGCCCGGGTCTCGACCACCGAGAAAATAGGAGTAGGGCCAGAAAATCTTGGAATCAACATCCAGACATCACACATAGCTTTCCGAACATTGGAAGCGCTAATACAGACACCGGGTCTCCTCGTCGCACAGGTACAGTCCACCGAGTGCACGGGTCTCAACCCACGGAGAAAACTCTCCTAGCTTCGGAGAAGCCAACAGAGCTGCCGAAACGCATCATTTTGGAGAATTCTCCGTACATTGCAGAGGCCCGTCGTGTCGTCACGCCCTCCTCTACCATATACCGCGAACATGGGTAAATGGATAATGCATCAGTGTCAGTCGTGAAGGGTGGAAGCCACACAAACCAATACCTCATGCCCACATGAGTTGTCTCGGTGGCCAGCTTCTGGGAGCCATTTGTTCATGACAGTGCAGTTCTTTTCTTGCGAAGCTTCCATCTTTGCATCTGCTGCTTTATTCTGCTAAAAAAACCAAGCACCTTGCACAGTTACCAAGTCCAGCCGATTCGATGTTTTGAGGATGTTAAGATGTTAAGGTTTTCACCGCAAACCTGCCAGATTCTTTTGTGCCTATGCGCACCTTTGAGCAGGAAACATTAAGACCATAAGTGAGGCGTGTGATAAGCACGTGGTCAACAAAAGCTGTGTGGATGTGATACAATCAACAATGCAGCAAGGGGAATAAGGGCAGATGTAGCAGAAGAGCATGCACCTGTGCCTACAAAGCGTATGCTTGCGTCTGAGACTTCTAGGCTTGTGATGGAATGGAGAAACCCCCAAAGCAACGTATAGTGTGAGGGTACATTGCATAGAACGTAAGTGAGCAAACGGTGCTTCAAATGGTGGAAAGGCAGTAAGGAGACACTTGAAAACGTAGAAGTTAGAGTCCAAAACAAACATACGAGTGTGTAGATCTACTCTCACCCACATGTTGGCAACTAGGTGGGCAAGTCAAACCAACCCGTCAGAAAACAGACTAACCCAGCTGCAAGCTCCAAAACAACAGCAAATGGGAACCCGACAGGCGTACATGCTCCTCGGTTGTTGGAATGACAAACCGAAAGAAGAACCATGTGTAGAAACAAAACCTGTACGCAACTAGATCATGAACGAAAAAGGAAAATGCCATTGAGAAAATGGACCCCAAAGTGGTCATTAACAAAAGTCTAGAGCACGTCAGGGCTCGCCGGTTGGTGCTGATGCTGTCAAGCACCCGTACAACGTCCCAGCATACTAGCAAGCCATGGCCATAAGTCCGAAGATCACAGTGACTGACACACTAACACTCACCCATGATCCGCAAACGCCGGTCACTACGAGCGAGCAAGGGCCACATAGCGATGGCAACGACAACACACAAAAAGTCCAACGACAGCGCAGCTGCGTTTACAGCACAACCAAATGCTCTCACAAACCCTAGACCCCAACGCAACATAATCAGCCTCAGTCGACCTCCGCACTACGCAACCTTGCTTGCCACTATGTCACGAGACAAATGTGCCTTTCGACAAAGAAGATGTAGCCGGACCGGCTATGCGCATCCCGGTTGTGGGTCCAATTGTTATCAGTGTATCCGTTAACAAGCACAGACGGCAGTGCGCAAAAGCACAATCCCACAGGTAGGAGAGACATGACATGTCGAGAATGAGAACACAACGAATGTGTTGGATTGAATGACTGAGGGAGAGCTAGGAAAATGTGTAGCCTAAGTAGTAAAACAAGAAGCTAAAGAGCAAGTGGGGTGAGGTGAGGTGCTGTGAAGGTGAGGTGGTGAGAAGGTGAGGTGGGGAGGAGGTGAGGTGTGGAGTTGATGTGGGGAGGTCAGGTGATGGGAAAGTGAGGTGGGGAGGTGAGGTGTTGGAAAGGTGAGGTGGGGAAGTGAGGTAGTGGGAAGGTGATGTGGTGGGAAGGTGAGGTGGTGGGAAGGTGAGGTGGTGGGGAGGTGAGGTGATGGGAAGGTGAGGTTTCCCAGATTTGGGGTAAGGATAATGCGGGGTGAAGTAGC
>SZWC01002727.1:15040-80601 GCA_023375785.1 Penium margaritaceum
GTGTAAGTGTGTGTAAGTGCGTGTAAGTGCATGTAAGTACGTGTAAGTATGTGTAAGTGCGTGTAAGTGTGTGTAAGTGTGTGTAAGTTCGTGTAAGTGCGTATAAGTGTGTGTAAGTATGTGTGAGTGCATGTGAGTGCGTGTAAGTATGTGTAAGTGCGTGTAAGTGTGTGTAAGTATGTATACGTACGTGTCAGTGTGAGTAAGTGTGTATAAGTGTGTGTAAGTACGTGTAAGTTTGTGTAAGTATGTGTAAATGCGTGTAAGTATGTGTAAGTGAGTATAAATGCATGTAAGTATGTGGAAGTGTGTGTAACGTCGTGTAAGAGTGTGTAAGAGCGTATAAGTGCGTATAAGTGCGTGTAAGTGCGTGTAAGTGCGTGTAAGTGCGTGTAAGTGTGTGTAAGTACGTGTAAGTGCGTGTAAGTGCGTGTAAGTGCGTGTAAGTATGTGTAAGTTTTTGTAAGTGTGTGTACATCCCAGTAAGTGCGTGTAAGTCCGTGTAAGTACGTGTAAGTGCGTGTAAGTGCGTGTAAGTGCGTGTAAGTATGTGTAAGTTTTTGTAAGTGTGTGTACATCCCAGTAAGTGCGTGTAAGTCCGTGTAAGTACGTGTAAGTGCATGGAAGTGCATGTAAGTGTCTGTAAGTGCGTGTAAGTGCGTGTAAGTACGTGTAAGTGCGTGTAAGTACGTGTAAGTGTGTGTAAGTGCGTGTAAGTGCGTATAAGTGCGTGTAAGTGCGTGTAAGTGCGTGTAAGTGCGTGTAAGTGTGTGTAAGTACGTGTAAGTGCGTGTAAGTGCGTGTAAGTGCGTGTAAGTATGTGTAAGTTTTTGTAAGTGTGTGTACATTCCAGTAAGTGCGTGTAAGTCCGTGTAAGTACGTGTAAGTGCATGGAAGTGCATGTAAGTGTCTGTAAGTGCGTGTAAGTGCGTGTAAGTACGTGTAAGTGCATATTAGTATATATAAGTACGTGTAAGTGCATGTAAGTGTGTATAAGTGTGTGTAAGAACGTGTAAGTGCGTGTAAGTGCATGTAAGTACGTGTAAGTGCGTGTAAGTGCGTATAAGTACGTGTAAGTGTGTGTAAGTGCCTGTAAGTATGTGTAATTACGTATAAGTGCGTGTAAGTACGTGTAAGTGCGTGTAAGTACGTGTAAGTTTGTGTAAGTGAATGTAAGTTCGTGTAAGTGTGTGTAAGTGTGTGTAAATGCGTGTAAGTGCGTGTAAGTGTGATAAGTGCGTGTAAGTGCGTGTAACTGCGTGTAAGTGCGTGTAAGTGCGAGTATGGGTGTAAGTGAGTGTAATTGCGTGTAAGTGCGTGTAAGTACGTGTTAGTTTGTGTAAGTGAATGTAAGTTCTTGTAAGTCCATGTCAGTGTGTGTAAGTGCGTATAAGTACGTGTAAGTATGTGTAAGTGCGTGTAAGTGTGTGTAAGTGTGTATAAGTGCGTGTAAGTGCGTGTAAGTGCATGTACGTACGTGTAAGTGTATGTAAGTGCATGTAAGTATGTGTAAATATGTGTAAGTGTGTGTAAGTGCGTGTTAGTGCGTGTGAGTGCATGTAAGAGCGTGTAATTGCATGTAAGTGTGTGTAAGTGCAGTTTAAATTCGTGTCAGTGTGTGTAAGTACGTATAAGTGCAGTTTAAGTTTGTGTAAGTGCAGGTAAGTGCGTGTAAGTGCGTATAAGTATGTGTAAGTGCGTGTAAGTGCGTATAAGTGCGTGTAAGTACACTTTAAGTGGGTGTAGTATTGTGTAAGTTTGTATAAGTGCGTGTAAGTGCGTATAAGTGCTTGTAAGTGCGTGTAAGTATATGTAAGTGTGTGTAAGTATGTGTAAGTGTGTGTAAGTGCGTATAAGTGCGTGTAAGTGTGTACAAGTAAGTATAAGAGTGTGTTTTAGTGCATAAAAGTGTGTGTAAGTGCGTATAAGAACGTGTAAGTGCGTGTAAGTGCGTGTAAGTTCGTGTAGGTGTGTGTAGGTGTGTGTAAGTGTATAAAAGTACGTGTAAGTGCATGTAAGTACGTATACATGCATTTAAGTGTGTGTAAGTGTGTGTAAGTGCGTGTAAGTACGTGTAAGTGCGTGTAAGTGCGTATAAGTGTGTTTAAGTATGTGTAAGTGCGTCTAAGTACCTGTTAGTGCGCGTGAGTGCGTGTAAGAGCATGTAAGTGCATGTAAGTGCGTGTAAGTGCGGTTTAAGTTCGTGCAAGTGAGTGTAAGTGCGTGTAAGTACGTGTAAGTTTGTGTAAGTGTGTATAAGTCTGTGTAAGTGCTAAAAGTGCGTGTAAGTGTGTATACGTGCATGTAAGTGCATGTAAGTACTAGTAAGTATGTATAAGTGCGTGTAAGTGCGTGTAAGTATGTGTAAATGCGTGTAAGTGCATGTAGTTGCATGTAAGTGCGTGTACGTTTGTATAAGTGTGTGTAAGTGCATGTAAGTGCATGTAAGTACGTGTAAGTTCATGAAAGTATGTGTTAGTGCAAGTAAGTGCGTGTAAGTACAAGTAAGTACGTGTAAGTTCATGTAGGTGCGTGTAAGTGTGTGTAAGTGCGTATAACTGCGGTTTAAGTCTGTCTAAGTGCGTGTAAGTGCATGTAACTGCGTATAAGTGCGTATAAGTGCGTGTAAATGTGTGTAAGTGCGTGTAAGTGCGTGTGAGTGTAGTTAAGTGGATGTAATTCAGTGTAAATTTATGTAAGTGTGTGTAAGTGTGTATAAGTGTATGTAAGTGTGTGTAAGTGCGTGTAAGTGCGTGTAAGTGCGTGTAAGTGCATGTAAGTGCGTGTAAGTGCGTGTAAGTGTATGTAAGTGCATGTAAAAGCGTGTAAGTACGTGTAAGTACGTGTTAGTGCATATAAGTGAATACAAGTGCGTGCAAGTGCGTGTAAGTGTGGTTTAAGTGCGTGTATTTTTGTGTAAGTGCGTGTAAGTGCGTGTAAGTTTATGTAAGTGCAAGTAAGTACGTACCAGTGCGTGTAAGTGCGTATCAGTGTGTGTAAGTACGTATAAGTGCGTGTAAGTATGTGTAAGTACGTGTAAGTACGGTTTACGTTCATGTAAGTATGTGTAAGTGCATATAAGTGCGTGTAAGTGTGTCTAAGTGTATGTAAGTGTGGTTTAAGTGCGTGTAATTTTGTGTAAGTTCGTGTAAGTGCATGTAAGTGCGTGTAAGTGTGCGTAAGTGCGTGTAAGTGCGTGTAAGTACGTATAAGTATGTGTAAGTGTGTGTAAGAACGTGTAAGTGTGTGTATGTGCGTGTAAGTGCGTGTAGGTGCGTATAATTTTGTGTAAGTGCGTGGAATTATGTGTTAGTAAGTGTAAGTGCGTGTATGTGCGTGTAAGTACGTGTAAGTGCGTGTAAGTGTGTGTAAGTGGGTGTAAGTGCGTCTAAGTACGTGTACCTTCGTGCAAGTGCGTGTAAGTGTGTGTAAGTTTGTGTAAGTGCGTGTAAGTACGTGTAAGTACGTGTAAGTGCGTGTAAGTGCGTGTAAGTGTGTGTAAATGCGTGTAAGTGTGTATAAGTGCGTCGAAGTGCGTGTAAGTGTGTATAAGTACGTGTAAGTGTGTGTAAGTGCGTGTAAGTGCGTGTGACTGCGTGTAAGTATGTGTAGGTGTGTGTAAGTGTGTGTAAGTTCGTGTAAGTATGTGTAAGTGCATGTAAGTATGTGTAAGTGCGTGTAAGTGCGTGAAAGTACATGTAAGTGCATGTAAGTACATAAAAGTGCATGTAAGTGTGTATAAGTGTGTGTACGTTTGTGTGTGTGTAAGTGTGTGTAAGTGTGTGTTAGTGCATATGAGTGCATGTAAGAGCGTGTAATTGCATGTATGTGCGTGTTAGTGCGGTTTAAGTTCGTGTAAGTGACTGTAAGTGCCTGTAAGTATGTGTAAGTTCGTGTAAGTACGTGTAAGTGCGTGTAAGTGTGTGTAAGTGCATGTAAATGTGTGTAAGTGCATGTAAGTGCAGTGTAAGTTCGTGTAAGTGCGTATAAGTGCGTGTAAGTACGTGTAAGTATGTGTAGGTATGTGTAAGTGGGTAAGTGCATGTAAGTGCGTGTATGTATGTGTAAGTGCGTGTAAGTTTATGTAAGTGTGTGTAAGTGCGTGTAAGTGCGTGTATGTACGTGTAAGTACATGTAAGTATGTGTAAGTGCAAGTAAGTACGTGTAAGTACGTGTAAGTACGTATAAGTATGTATTCATTTGTGTAAGTGCGTGTAAGTGCGTGTAAGTGCGTGTAAGTGTGTGTAAGTGCATGTAACTACGGTTTATGTTTGTGGAAGTGCGTGTAAGTGCATGTAATTGCGTGTAAGTACATGTAAGTGCGTATAAGTGCATGTAAGTACGTCTAAGTGCGTGCAAGTACAGTTTTAGTGGGTGTTATTTTGTTTAAGTTCGTGTAAGTGCGTGTAAGTGCAGGTAAGTGTATGTAAGTATGTATAAGTGCGTATAAGTGCGTGTAAGTGCATGTAAGTGCGTGTAAGTGCGTGTAAGTACGTATAAGTGCGTATAAGTGTGTGTAAGTGCGTGTAAGTACGTGTAAGTGCGTGTAAGTACCTGTTAGTGTGTGAAAGTGCGTGTAAGTGTGTGCAAGTGCGTGTAAGTGTAGTTTAAGTGCGTGTAAGTTTGTATTAGTGCGTGTAAGTACGTGTAAGTTTGTGTAAGTGCGTGTAAGTTCGTGTAAGTGTGTGTAAGTACGTGTAAGTGCGTGTAAGTGTGTGTTAGTATGTGTAAGTGTGTGTTAGTGCGTGTAAGTGTGTGTAAGTGCAAGTTAGTGTGTGTAAGTGCGTGCAAGTGTGTGTAAGTGCATGTGAGTGCGTGTAAGTGCATGTAAGTGCATATCAGTGCGTGTAAGTGCGTGTAAGTACGTGTAAGTACGTGTAAGTGCGAGTAAGTACATGTAAGTGTGTGTAAGTGCGTGTAAGTATGTGTAAGTATGTGTAAGTGCGTGTAAGTGCATGTAAGTGCGTGTAAGTGTGTGTAAGTGCGTGTAAGTGCGGTTTAAGTTTGTGTAAGTTCGTGTTAGTGTATGTAACTACATGTAAGTGCGTGTAAGTGCGTGTAAGTACATGTAAGTGTGTGTAAGTGCGTGTAAGTATGTGTAAGTATGTGTAAGTGCGTGTAAGTGCATGTAAGTGCGTGTAAGTGTGTGTAAGTGCGTGTAAGTGCGGTTTAAGTTTGTGTAAGTTCGTGTTAGTGTATGTAACTACATGTAAGTGCGTGTAAGTGCGTGTAAGTGCGTGTAAGTGCATATAAGTGTGTGTAAGTGCGTGTGAGTGCAGTTTAAGTGGGTGTAGTTTTGTGTATGTTCGTGTAAGTACATGTAAGTAAGTACGTGTAAGTACGTGCAAGTGTGTGTAAGTGTGTGTAAGTACGTGTAAGTACGTGTAAGTGCGTGTAAGTGCCTGTTAGTGCGTGTAAGTATGAGTAAGTGCGTGCAAGTGCGTATAAGTGTGATTTAGTGCGTGTAAGTACGTGTAAGTGCGTGTAAGTGCCTGTTAGTGCGTGTAAGTATGAGTAAGTGCGTGCAAGTGCGTATAAGTGTGATTTAGTGCGTGTAAGTTTGTGTAAGTGTATTTAAGTGCATGTAAGTTTGCGTAAGTGTGTGTAAGTGCGTGTAAGTGTGTATAAGTGCATGTAAGCGTGTGTTAGTACGAGTAAGTGCGTGTTAGTGCGTGTAAGTGTGTGCAAAAGTGTGTAAGTATGTGTAAGTGCGTGTAAGTGCATGTAAGTGCGTGTAAGTGCATGTAAGTGTGTGTAAGTGTGTGTAAGTGCGTGTAAGTGCGTGTAAGTGTGAGTAAAGAAGCAGAAGTACATGTAAATGCATGTAAGTGCGTGTAAGTATGTGTAAGAGTTTGTAAGTATGTGTAAGTGTGTGTAAGTGCGTGTAAGTACGTGTAAGTCCGTGTAAGTGCGTGTAAGTACGTGTAAGTGCGTGTAAGTGCGTGTAAGTGCGTGTAAGTGTGTGTAAGTGCATGTTACTGCGTGTTAGTTCGTGTGAGTGCGTGTAAGAGTGTATACGTGCATGTAAGTGCGTGTTAGTGTGGTTTAAGTACATGTAAGTGAGTGTAAGTGCGTGTAAGTATGTGTAAGTTCGTTTAAGTGCGTGTAAGTGTGTGTAAGTGCGTGTAAGTATGTGTAAGTTCGTTTAAGTGCGTGTAAGTGTGTGTAAGTGCTAAAAGTGCATGTAAGTGCGTGTAAGTGCGTGTAAGTACGTGTAAGTGCATATAAGTGCAGTTTAAGTTCGTATAAGTACATGTAAGTACGTGTATGTGAAAGTGCGTATTAGTGCATGTAAGTGCGTGTAAGTATGTGTAAGTGCGTATATGTGTGTGTAAGTTTGTATAAGTGTGTGTAAGTGTGTGTACGTGCGTATAAGTACGTGTAAGTATGTGTAAGTATGTGTAAGTGCAAATAAGTGCGTGTAAGTACGTGTAAGTGCATGTAAGCATGTGTAAGTGAGTGTAAGTGCGTGTAAGTATGTGTAAGTATGTGTAAGTGCAAATAAGTGCGTGTAAGTACGTGTAAGTGCATGTAAGCATGTGTAAGTGAGTGTAAGTGCGTGTAAGTGCATGTAAGGGGGTGTAAATACGTGTAAGAACAAGTAAGTGCATGTTAGTACGTGTAAGTGTTTGTAAGTGCGTGTAAGTGCGTATAAGTATGTGTAAGTGCGTGTAAGTACGTGTAAACGTGTAAGTGTGTGTAAGTGCGTGTAAGTGCTTGTAAGTGTGTGTAAGTGCGTGTGAGTGCAGTTTAAGTGGGTGTAATTTTCTGTAAGTTTGTGTAAGTGCGTGTAAGTGCGTGCAAGTACGTGTAAGTGCGTGTAAGTGCGTGTAAGTGTGTGTAAGTACGTGTAAGTGCGTATAAGTGCGTGTAAGTGCATGTAAGTATGTATAAGTGCGTGTAAGTACGTGTAAGTACGTGTAAGTGTGTGTTAGTGCGTGTAAGTGCGTGAAAGTGCATGCAAGTACGTGTAAGTGTGTGTAAGTTTATATAAGTGCGTGTAAATGCGTGCAAGTGTGAGTAAGTGCATGTAAGTACATTTAAGTGCATGTAAGTATGTGTAAGTGTGTGTAAGGTCGTGTAAGAGCGTGTGAGAGCGTGTAAGTATGTGTAAGTACGTGTAAGTGCATGTAAGTATGTGTAAGTGTGTGTAAGGTCGTGTAAGAGCGTGTGAGAGCGTGTAAGTATGTGTAAGTACGTGTAAGTGCATGTAAGTATGTGTAAGTGCGTGTAAGTACGTGTAAGAGCATTTAAGTACATGTACGTTTGTGTAGGTGTGTGTAAGTGCGTGTAAGTGCATGTAAGTACGTGTAAGTGCGTGTAAGTGTGTGTAAGTGCAAGAAATGATGTGTAAGTATGTGTAAGTGCATTTAAGTATGTATAACTGCGTGTACGTACGTGTAAGTGCATGTAAGTGCATGTAAGTGCATGAAAGTACGTGTACGTTCGTGCCAGTGCGTGTAAGTTCCTGTAAGTGCGTGTAAGTGCATTTAAGTGCGTGTAAGTGTGTGTAAGTGTGTGTTAGTGCGTGTAAGTGCGTGTAAGTGCGTGTAAGTGCATTTAAGTGCGTGTAAGTGTGTGTAAGTGTGTGTTAGTGCGTGTAAGTGCGTGTAAGTGCGTGTAAGTACGGATAAGTACGTGTAAGTACAAGTATGTGTGTGTAAGTAGGTGTAAGTGCCTATAAGCACGTATAAGTGCATGTAAGTATGTGTAAGTGCGTGTAAGTGCCTGTAAGTATATGTAAGTGTGTGTAAGTGCGTATAAGTGCGTGTAAGTACGTGTAAGTACGTGTAAGTGCGTGTAAGTACGTATACGTTGGTGTAAGTGCATGTAAGTGCGTGTAAGTGCGTATTAGTGCGTGTAAGTACATGTAAGTTTGTGCAAGTGAATGTAAGTTCGTATAAGTGCGTGTAAGTGCGTATAAGTACGTGTAAGTACGTGTAAGTACGTGTAAGTGCGTGTAAGTGTGTGTACGTGTGTATAAGTGCGTGTAAGTGCATGTAAGTACGTGTAAAAGCGTGTAAGTGAGTATAAGTGTGTGTAAATACATGTAAGTTTGTGTAAGTGAATATAAGTTCGTGTTAGTGCAAGTAAGTACATGCAAGTGCGTATAAGTGCGTGTAAGTACGTGGTAAGTACGTGTAAGTGCATGTAAGTGTGTGTAAGTGTGTGTAAGTGTGTGTAAGTACATGTAAGTGTGTGTAAGTGCGTGTAAGTGCATGTTAGTGCGTGTGAGTGCGTGTAAGAGCGTGTAAGGGCATATAAGTACGTATAAGTGTGGTTTAAGTTCGTGTAAGTGAGTGTTAGTGTGTGTAAGTATGTGTACGTTTGTGTAAGTACATGTACGTGCGTGTAAGTGCTAAAAGTGCGTGTAAGTATGTGTAAGTGTGTGTAAGTGCGTGTAAGTGCGTGTAAGTATGTGTAAGCTATGCTGACCACCCTACTAAGTGATCGATGATCGATCTCTATCTCTTGGAGCAAGTGATCGACGATCGACGATCGATGAGGACAGAAAGTGCTCAGAATGGGCTAAAACTGGGCAGTCTCCTACTTTCATCCATGGCATATCCACTCCCACACTAAATCCTCACATTTATGCATCTTATGAATAAGGGTCATCAAACTCTTATCCACACATGTAGCATAGGTAGAGTGTCCACATTGCGGCCCCGGGTTCATTAGCTAAGTTGTCTGGGTGTGTCCCCAGCCCAACCATGTGGTAGGCCGAAAACAAAAAGGCGCTGAGGCAGTCCTGATCACGACCGAAGGACAAAACAAAATTGAAATTCGCGGTAGCTGCCTCCGGATATGGCGCAGGACTGCCTGCGCGTCAGTTCAGACGCGCAGGCAGTCCTCCTCGCCTATCTGGAGGCAGGAGCCACCTGCACCTCTTGACGCGCAGGCCACACCGCCTGTGCGTCAAGAGGTGTCCGTTTCCGTTCTCAGGCCGTCAACCGCCTTGTCATCCGCAAGAAAAATCCCCCATCCCCCCCAACCGCCGAATTGCATCGCAAACTGACGGGTTTGGGGAGGGGGGGTGATTGCGTTCAGAGAGCATGGGTTCCACCCCTCCCGCCAGCTCCTCCGGAACCCACCACATCGCCGTTTGCGTTCAATGGACGTTGGCGTGGACCCCCCTCCCCACCCCCCCCCGCCACACTTCGCTGCGCCGCGACTAAGTGTCGCGGGGGGGGGGGGGGGGTGTCGCTGCCGACGTCAACGTCGACGTGGTCGACGACTGAAGATCGTCAACCACCTCCAGGTGGTCGATGATCGAGGTCAGCATAGTGTGTAAGTACGTGTAAGTGCGTGTAACTTCGTGTAAGTGTATGTAAGTGCATGTGAGTGCGTGTAAGTACGTGTAAGTACGTGTAAGTACGTGTAAGTACAAGTAAGTGCATGGTAGTACGTGGAAGTGCGTGTAAGCATGTGTAAGTTTCTATAAGTACGTGTAACTACGTGTAAGTGCGTGTAAGTGTGTGTAAGTGTGTGTAAGTGCATGTAAGTGTAGTTTAAGTTTGTGTAAGTGCGTATAAGTGCATGTAACTGCGTGTAAGTACGCGTAAGTGTGTTTAAGTGCGTGTAAGTGCGTGTAAGTGCGTGTGAGTGAAGTTTAAGTGGGTGTTATTTCGTGTAAGTTCGTGTAAGTACGTATAAGTGCGTGTAAGTGCGTGTAAGTGCGTGTAAGTGCGTGTAAGTACGTGTAAGTGCGTGTAAGTGCGTGTAAGTACGTGTAAGTGCGTGTAAGTGCGTGTAAGTACGTGTAAGTGCGTGTAAGTGCGTGTAAGTACGTGTAAGTGCGTGTAAGTGCGTGTAAGTACGTGTAAGTGCGTGTAAGTGCGTGTAAGTACGTGTAAGTGCGTGTAAGTGCGTGTAAGTACGTGTAAGTGCGTGTAAGTGCGTGTAAGTACGTGTAAGTGCGTGTAAGTGCGTGTAAGTACGTGTAAGTGCGTGTAAGTGCGTGTAAGTACGTGTAAGTGCGTGTAAGTGCGTGTAAGTACGTGTAAGTGCGTGTAAGTGCGTGTAAGTACGTGTAAGTGCGTGTAAGTGCGTGTAAGTACGTGTAAGTGCGTGTAAGTGCGTGTAAGTACGTGTAAGTGCGTGTAAGTGCGTGTAAGTACGTGTAAGTGCGTGTAAGTGCGTGTAAGTACGTGTAAGTGCGTGTAAGTGCGTGTAAGTACGTGTAAGTGCGTGTAAGTGCGTGTAAGTACGTGTAAGTGCGTGTAAGTGCGTGTAAGTACGTGTAAGTGCGTGTAAGTGCGTGTAAGTGTGTGTAAGTACGTGTAAGTGCACGTAAGTGCGTGTAAGTGCGTATAAGTGCGTGGAAGTGCGTGTAAGTGCGTGTAAGTGCGTGGAAGTGCGTCTAAGTGTGTGTAAGTGCGTGTAAGTGCGTGTTAGTGCGTATAAGTGCGTGTAAGTGCATGTAAGTGCGTGTAAGTGCGTATAAGTGCGTGGAAGTACGTGTAAGTGCGTGTAACAGCATGTAAGGATGTGTAAGTACGTGTAAGTTCGTGTAAGTGCGTGGAAGTGCGTCTAAGTGTGTGTAAGTGTGTGTAAGTGCGTGTAAGTGCATGTAAGTGCGTGTAAGTGCGTGTAAGTACGTGTGACTGCGTGTAAGTATGTGTAAGTGCGTGTAAGTGAGTGTAAGTGCGTGTAAGTGCGTATAAGTGCGTACAAGTGCGTGTAAGTACGTGTAAGAGCATGTAAGTGCATGTCATTGCGTGTAAGTGCGTAAACATGCGTGTAAGTGCGTGTGAGTGCAATTTAAGTGGGTGTAATTTTGTGTAAGTTCGTGTAAGTGCGTGTAAGTACATGTAAGTGCGTGTAAGTACGTATAAGTGCGTGTAAGTGCGAGTAAGTGCATGCAAGTACGTGTAAGTGTGTGTATGTGTGTGTAAGTGCGTGTAAGTGCGTGTAAGTGCCTTTTAGTGCGTATAAGTGCGTGTAAGTGCGTGCAAGTGCGTGTAAGTGTGATTTAAGTGCGTGTAAGTGCGTGTAAGTGCGTGTAAGTGCCTTTTAGTGCGTATAAGTGCGTGTAAGTGCGTGCAAGTGCGTGTAAGTGTGATTTAAGTGCGTGTAAGTTCGTGTAAGTGCGTTTAAGTATGTTTAAGTGCACGTAAGTACGTGTAAGTACATGTAAATGCATGTAAGTACGTGTAAGTGTGTGTAAGTGCGTGTAAGTGCCTGTAAGTGTGTGTAAGTGTGTATAAGTGCGTGTAAGTGTGTGTAAGTGCGTATTAGTGTATGTAAGTGCGTGTAAGTACGTGTAAGTACGTGTAAGTGCGTGTAAGCATGTGTAAGTACGTGTAAGTACGTGTGACTGCGTGTAAGTATGTGTAAGTGCGTGTAAGTACGTGTAAGTACGTGTAAGTGCGTGTAAGCATGTGTAAGTACGTGTAAGTACGTGTGACTGCGTGTAAGTATGTGTAAGTGCGTGTAAGTGAGTGTAAGTGCGTGTAAGTGCGTATAAGTACATGTAAGTACGTGTAAGTGCGTGTAAGTACATGGAAGTGCGTGTAAGTGCGTGTACGTGTGTATAAGTACAGGTAAGTACATGTGAGTGCAGTTTAAGTGGGTGTAACTTTGTGTAAGTTTGTGTAAATGCGTGTAAGTGTGTGTAAGTGCGTGTAAGTACGTGTAAGTATGTGTAAGTGTGTGTAAGTGCGTGTAAGTGCGTGTAAGTGCGTGCAAGTGTGTGTAAGTGTGTGTAAGTGCGTGTAAGTGCGTGTAAGTGCGTGTTAGTGCCTATAAGTGCGTGTAAGTGCGTGCAAGTGCGTGTAAGTGTGGTTTAAGTGCGTGTAAGTTCGTGTAAGTACGTGTAAGTTCGTGTAAGTGCATGCAAGTTTGTGTAAGTGCGGGAAAGTATGTGTAAGTATGTGTAAGTGTGTGTAAGTACGTGTAAGTGCATGTTAGTGTGTTGATGCCCCCAAATTTGCCGCGTCCCTGATTTTTCCGCGGACGGCAACTTTCCGCGGATCCCAGCGGACTACTCACTTCACTACTGTAATTTTACTACGAGGGATCAGAAATACGCGGTTGTCGCCCTCAGGCTAGAGACTACTCCGCGGACCACGAGTCTGGGATTGCTGCGTATACACCTTATGAGAAATGGCACTCCGCGAGCCACTAGAATACGACAACCCACAACGGGAAAATCCCCTTTGTATCAGCTATTCCGCGGACCACGGTTGTAGACTTCTGCGCAGGCACCTCACCGATGAGTGATGCTCCGCGTTCCACTTCTTCCCACACGGGAGTCCACCACCTCGTGGCGTCCGACTCCTCTCCGCGGAACCCCGTTCCGCGGACGTGTGCAAGCAAGGGACACCGCCGGCAGCCCACCTCACTCGGACTTTTGGTTCCTCACACACCTACTCCCATAGTCGGCGGACCGGACTCCGAGAGCGAATGAGGACAAGAGGGTAGTGGGCGAAGCACAGGAATGAGAGTGGGCCAATGACTTTGATCAAGCTGATTGCGGAGTACATGGAATACTTTGGAAGGCAAGCAAGTCTGAGTTGCACTTCTCCTACTGCTAATGAGGCCCCTTTTCTACTCGGGACTCCGCGCGGCGTGTCTACACGCCGATGGTCTCATCCCTCTCACATCCTCCTACTCCTTCTACTTGGACTCCACGCGGTGCGGCTACGCACCGCGGGTCTCGTCCCACACACACACACTGTCTATTCTGCTGGTCACTTTCTTCATCCGCGGTTCGTACACGCGGTTCTTCGTGTTCTTCCTTGAATCTTCGTCCTCAGCGGTGCGTCTCCCGAGGCTCCTCCGTGATTGATGCTTGGTCACTTGTGCTGATTGGTCATTTCTCCTTTGATTGCTCAGTTCCTCCGCTGTCCTGCCTACGCTTCGTCAGTGGCGGCGGATTCTGTTTTGGCTTGTCCCCGTTTCCTTTGCACCACGGCCCTTCCCTTCACGGCTTCCCGCCTGGCCACAAATTCTTCGGCTGAGAAGAACCGCCGCAGACGAATGTTCGTCTGCGGCGGCCTCTTCCACCGGTACCCTGACTCCTGCTTCCCCCCGGATCCGCGTTTACCCCTCGCTCAATCGCATCCGCGGGAGCCAGCATACCATGCGCGGATCCTCTGCCTCCTCAATCCCTATTCCGCCGGTTACTTCTTCTGCGGAGCTGCGGCAGGATTGTGCGTGACACTGATGCCCCCAACCCCCCTTTTTCTTGAGACTCTGTCCCTGAGTCTCTCAGCGCGCTTTCTGCGTGAAGTACTTGTGGGGCTTGGGACGACCCCGCTCCTGGCACAGCCTGTAGTATCTCTCCACCGCTCCTCCCCTCCGCTTGAGCTTCACCGCGCACTCATCATGGACGAATAGCCGGCATCCCTCACACCGCGCTCCGATCGTGGGTGCGCCATCCAAGTTCTTGCATGAGGAGCAGTGTGGCGCGCGCTCGTACTTTTGGCAGCTTGAGCATCGGTAGATCCGTTTGCCTTCGCTGCTCCGCCCCACCTCTTTGACGCAGGATTCATATGCCAGGTCACCGCAGTGCTCGCATCGGTAGACTGTCCCCTCAAGCCGGCCAAAGCAGTTGTCCCCCGTGTAGAGGCGCTTGTTGGAGAACTTCCATTTCATCCTCCGCGGCTTGTTGCGACAGTTGCTGCAGGTCCAGATGCCCTCCTTCCCGCGTTTCCCACACCGCAGGTGGCACATGGTTTGACACATGCCGCAGGATTTGCCGAACTCGGGCAGCTCTGTTTCACACCCTTCGCAGAGTGGGGCCAGAGTTTCAGTAGCGTAAGATAGTGAGGCCCATGCTTCCACGATTTTCGCTCCCACACATCTCTGACACTGTCCGGCCCATACCGAGCTGCCCGTCACCAAGCAGCTTTGATGAGCCATCCGGCCACACTTGGTGCAGCGTTCCCCTGTGCGGACAGCCTTTATGCAGGTGGGGCAGTTTTCTNGGCTGCTCCAGGCACTCGTCGCATATTCTTTGGTGGTATCCTTTACAGTCCTGCACCCGTCTGCCCCAGCGGTGCCCACATTGAGCACACGTCTGGCGCGCCTTCTCCTTCTGGGCCTGCTCCGCCGCTGCCATCCGACCTTCCTCTTGCCATTGTCGCATGGTGGCTCCTGTCACCGTGCGTGGCCCTTGCCGCATCCCTACTGCCTCCTCTTCCTCCTCTTCCTCCTCATCAGGGTCCCATCCTCCTTGCGCCTCTCCTCCCCTAGAGCCTGGACCGGCTCCGCCGCCAGAACCTGGGCCGGCTTCGCCGCCTTCCTCCTTTTTCTGCTCCGCTTCCTCCCCTTGGTCTTCACTCATGCACCGCAGACAGGTGCGGTTCCAACCAATGCAGCTCTTGGCCAGCCCCCGATGCACGGGCTGGCCGCAGACGCGGCAGATGACTTTCAGGAGCTTCTCCTCGGGCAGGTTCTCCCCATAGACGGCGCAGGGCCCCGTGTAGGCAGCCAGGGCACGGGGGCTCATGGGGACGTTCTTCCGTGGAGCATCGCTGACTCCTTCTGGGGTTATTTCTCTACTGCCCGTCTGTTGTGATCTTGACTGCTGCTGTTCTGGTTGCTCCTCTTGTTTCTGCGGCTCCTGTTGCTCCTGCTGCTCCCGATGCTCCTGCTGCTCGTGCACTACGCGTCTTCCTTCCGCGGAGACCTCTTGCACATCACAGCCATCCGTTGGTTCCTCCGGAGGTTCCTGACTCCACACTTCCTCCTGCTCTGACACCTGGGTCTCGCACTGCTCCAGCACCTCCTCCGCGCGCCATCCCCTTGATCCCTTGCGCGCCTCCAGCGGAGGGAGTTCTCCACCTGTGCCGGGTATGTGCGTCTGCCAGGCCGGGGGTAGCAAAACCAACTCTATTGCAGGGTAGCTCCGCTCACTGAACCCATCTGGCCCTTCCAGCCACACTCGTCCCGCGTCCACTGCGGCCACGCGATACACCTGCCGCGCCTCTTCTGGTTCACGCCCTGCGCCGGGGAAGGGGCGGAGGTACACCAGGTTCCCTTCCTCAATCGCCCCGTGGTTGAGGCATCGGTTGGCGACATCACATCCGCGCCAAGCTGAAACCGAGGCTCTGAGGCGTGCCTCTGCCCTCACCGCGGCGGTTTTCTGGCATCGCACCTGGTACCACTCCTGCACTTCCTTGTCCCTTGCCAACTCCCGCTCCTTCTCTGAGCCCCCTTCTTGTTACTGCTCGGGGTCCAGTGGCAGCAGTAGTGGGGACTGCGGCATGCCAAGTGCCGCGCGCGGAGGCTGCCTGAAGAGAAGGGCATGTGGCGAGAATGTGGTGGCGTGGCTAGGGGTGATGTCGATGAAGTGGGCGGTCTTCTAGAGGGTCTCCCCCCAGTCTGTGGCCTCCGCGGTGGCCACTGCCCGCTCCAGGATCTCGTGCCGCTGCTCGACCTGGCCTTGGGATTGAGGTCGGTATCGTCCAGAATGCACATGCTGCACTCCCCACTCCGCGAGCTCTTCGCGGAACGCTCCTGCAAATTCAGTGCCGTTGTCACTGTGCACCACGCGACATCCTCCGAACTTGTAGAACACCTCTTCCCTGATAAAGCGTGCCGCACGCTCCGAGGATTTTTCGGGAACGGCCCGGACCCACATGTATTTGGTGAAATGATCCACCGCTGCAATCCATTACCGCTCTCCTTGGGCGCGGCGAGGGCGAGGTCCGTGGAAGTCAATGATGATACGGTCCAACGGCTCGCCGATGGGGGAGGGTAAGAAGAGCGGCATGTCCCGCGGTGTTATCTTGCGGTGGCGTTCACATGGAGCACAGTGTTGTACCACGTCTTACACCATTGCAAGGAGGTTTGGTATGTGCAGGATGGGAGTGAGACGCTCATTGAGTGCCTGGACGCCAGTGTGGTGGTATTGATGGTATGCTTCGACCACCGCTCGTTGCAAGGTGGGTGGGGGCACCCAGAGGACATGTGGCTTAGTCCGCCAGAGACGGCCACCTCCCACGCGTACTGTTCGCAGGTATGGGCGAGATTGTCCTTCTTCCTCCTGTCATATTCTACCCCCATCCGTGCCCCCAGGTCCTTGTACACCTTCTCCGCCTCCTCCTTCTGCTGTTCCTTGGTTGTGGCGCGGAGCAGGATGTGCGCGGCTTGCCAGATCCTCCACTCCTGCGTCTCGGCGGGCTTCTCCTTCACCACCTTTCCCGCGGAGGCTTCTCCCTTCTTCTTCTTCTTCTCCTTTTCCAGCGCCGGCAGCCCCTGGGCCCGCCTCGCGTCTTGTTCCACCTTCATCGTCTGCAGACGCCGGTGGTTTTTCTCGTCATAGACGGGGGGCTCCCTGTCCCAGCTGTCCGGGGCGGGAAAGATGCGCAGAATCCCCACCGCGCGGAGTTCTCCTTCATCCCATTGGCTTCGCAGCGTTGTTTTGGGCACTGCTCCATGCCGTCGATCTCGTGCTCCGCGGACCTCACCTGCCTCTGGTTCTGCCTTCTGTTCTGATGCTACCTCGGGGAGTCGCAGCAGGCCCCGTCCCTTCATGATTGGCTGGTCCTCGTCAGGTGATGGTGACTCGCTGAGTTCGGAAATCACTACTCCACCTGCCTTCCGCTTCGCTGCCGTCACCGTGGCACCTTCTTCAATCCCCTGCTTGTGTTGTGGTGTAGCGCCTGCGCTCCCCAGGAGGGGTTGAAGTTGAGCCGGGACCGATCCAGCCGGTAGTGGTACATTGCGGGATACTGCCAGGAGCAGCTCCATTGCTTGGGCGACGCTCCGCTGGACTTGTGCGAGCTGCTCCGGGTCAACAGCCTGACCCATTCCCGGGGTGGGACGGGCTTGTTTACTGCGTTTGGCGGGGGTGATGGTCGTGGAGATGTCCTCAATGGTCCGCTTCCCTTTTTCCTTGCGGTGGGATGTTGGTGTAGTCTCTGCTGACGGCGTCTGTTTCTTCGTAGCGGAGTCCTTTTGTGGCTCGGCCTCTCGGCCGACTGATGCCGCGTGAATTGGGACCGCCTGCTCCCGGGGAGCCGCGGCTGCTGTAGCTCTCCTCGCTGCATGCTGGAGCTTGGCTCTTCTCTCGAGCAGAGCCGGGGACAGAGTCAGTTGTGGGGTGTTCTTCCGCGCTCCTCTTCTGGCCGCTGCCGCCTTGGCGGATACGTCCTGGGCTTGACCCCCGCTTTCCCCTTGTGCCTCTTCCTACTGCTCTGTTGCCTGTGCCCCTGGTGCTTGTTTTGCCACGGTCGCCGCCTCCCTTGCATCTGCCGCCTCTGCCCCCGGAGCGGTTTTTGCCTCTTGTCCTGTTGAGTCTTCCACCCCGGCTTCGCGTTCCGCGGCCGCAACTACGGCTTCCACCACAGCTTCTACCTCTTGCGCCCCCTTCTGCTCTGCTGCAGCTTCTTCCTTCCTCCTCCGTTCTTCTCTCATCTCATGCCAGAGTGCCCGCAGCCGCTCCCTCATGCTTGTGAGCTCGAAGGAGTCGCGGAGATACTCTTGCGCCTCTTCAGTTTCACTGTGGGTGCGGTTCTTTTCCTCGCGACACACATTGATTGCCTCACAGGCCCCGTGACGTACTGCCTCTTCTGTCAGTGCTATGCGGGTTCCCTGAAGGGCTTTCCATAACCCCTCCGCCACCTCGGTCACGGCCCGTTGGCGCGTGGCGTTGTCTTGAGTCAGCTGTCAGGCGTTAGCGATAGCGGTGAACCAATGCTCATGCTGCTGCTCCGCCGCGGAGATGGCTGCCAGTTCTGCCGTGGTATACTGCAGTCCCCACTTGCGGGAGGTGAGCCCGAATAGGTAGTCCCACCTCCAGAGTTCCGCTGTCGCCTTGCGGTCCGATACTTCCATTGTTCCTGCCGGCATGCGGGCGGCGTGGTATACCGTGAGTGCCCGGGCGCGCTCCTGGAGTAGATGTACATAGCGGCGTGTGGGATCCGCGGCCTGGTCACGGTGGACCAGGAGCCACCATTCGCGGGCAGCATCCACATTATGGTCAGGTTGTACCGTGTCCAGGAGCGTTGCCACACCCGCCATGGCCTGCGCTGGACGAAGGTTGAGGAGGTCGCGGAGCACCAAAAGGAGACGCTCGGCCCCCGCTGTCTCCAGTAACTGTACCTGTCTTGCTCGCGGCCCCAAGGCGAGGGCGGTCTTGGCCGCTCCCTTCAGTGCCACTTGCCAGGCGGGGTTGAAGGAGTCCCCCAAGCTTGCGCGGACTGCCTCCGGGAGCTCGTCGAGTAGGTGGATGATCACGCTGCTTACTACATCCAGCAGGTAATCAGTTTTGGGATGATATCCACTGTCCCCAGAGCTTTCCTCCAGACGTATCTGTGCGCCCTCCACGATTGTGCCGGCACTGAGCAAGGGGCGTATGGTTCCACGTGAGGCCGATGGAGAGGAGGAGTGCGCGGTTGGTGCAGATGGGCCGGACGGTGGCGGTGCTCCCGCAACTGTCATCACCACCGGGGATGCAACAGGGCCAGATGGCAGAGGCGTACTGGGTGACGCTGCCGCTATTGCTGCGGTAAGGCTTGGTGCCAGGGGTGCCCCAGGGGATGCTGCTACGTTTGTTGCCGCAGAATGGCCCGGTGCCGGAGGGCCTCCGGGTAATGTTGCTGCTTCGAATGCCGCTGAGGCTTCCGGTGCCGCGGGGGGACCGGGTGCCGGCGGGGCTTCAGATGTCGCCGCCTCTGCTGTTGCCGCAGGAGTTGGGGCCGGAGGGGCTCCAGGTGACGCTACTGCTGCCGCGGACGGGCATGATGCTGGAGGTGCTCCTGGGGTTGCTTCAGATGCTGCTACCGCTGGTGACGCGGATGCGAGTGGGCACAATGAGGTGGTCGAGACGCAGGATGCGGGCCATCCGCAGCGCGATGGTAGTATGGGTGGCGCCGGTGTCCACGATGACGACAAATTTGCGGCCACACACCCAGACATAACACTATGCCACGTGGATTTGCGAAAAGTTCACGCCACTCTTCGATATGGAGCTGTTCCGCATCCAGAGCATCATCTGCCGGTGTCAGGTTGCTCAGGGAACGTGCGGTGGCATCTTCCTGCGCCGCATCAGAGAGTGAGAAGATTGGGGCCTCGGTTACTGGCACCGTGACACGATCGCCGACGGTGATGAGGGCGTAGTCTTTTGTACCCGTGGCGGATGTGAGCTGCATGACTCCTAGGGAAAATAGAAGGTTGCCGCGTCGTGGAAGGAGATAGTCCATGCCCAGGAGAACATCATAGGTCTGCGCCTGGGTCACTTGGACATCCACTGGTTCATGCAGAGTGCCCACCTGCAGGGGCAAGCCTCGTACTTCGCCATCCCCGTAATCGAGCCCTCCCGCGGAGTTACTGAACAGCCGCCGTATTGGGATGACGCGGTCTGTCCATCCAATGAGGCAGAGGACGCAGAAGGCCACAGTAGTGTGGGTCGCCCCGGTGTCGATGATGGCCAGGAACTTGCGGCCACAGATCCAGACCACACAACAGGCCACCTCGTAATGGCGGTCGTCGCGGCGGGGTGGTTCCAGGGGTTGGGGTGCCCACCCCCATTCTATTTCTTTTGTAGTTAATGCAGGTGGCATCTCTGCCACAATGCGCCGGGTGTTCTGAGTGCCATGGGGCGGAATGGTGCAGGCAAGGGAGATACCCACGGTCTGGAGGCGATGATTGGCGTTGGTAAATTCTTCTCGGAGCCGCGGAGCCAGTTCGGGATGAAGGCGAAGGAAGTCAAAGAAGTTGACAGAGGCAATGGGGGTGGTGAAGAGTTTGTGGACCGGATCAGCGGAATCTGCTGCAGGGGTGAGAATAGGCTGAGGTGCAAGTGAGTTGGTCGCAACCNGGAGCTTGATCCGACGGGCACGTGTGATGAGCTCCACTTCCTCAGGTGTTGGTGCCACCTCGGTGGTCTCGTCCTCTGCCATGGGCAAGCCTAGCTTCACGTTGCGAGCGCCGGCCGCGGGATTCTGCTGCGGATCTGGCAGAATACCCTGACACGCTCCCTGAGCCGCCTTGTCTTGTCCCGTGGACGGCGGGTTCAGTGGCTGTAGATGTTGCTGTTGCTGTGGCGGATGCTGTTGCTGTTGGCCGGGCCACACCTGGTTGTAGTACTACTGCCACTGCTAGATCATGGGGTCCTGGGAAGCTAGTTCAGGGCGCGGAGCTGCTTGTCTCTTACGAGGGCAGTCCCGCGCGATGTGTTCCAGGCTTTGGCACGCGTAACAGGCTTTTGGTTTCTGCTGCTGCGGAGGTGGAGCGGGTGAGGATGAGGGTGCGTGGGTGTCGGCGCCCTGGTATTGTCGGGTCGACCGTTGCCTGGTGGAGATGTCTGTGGCGTCCCGCACCGCATCTTGCAAGGATGGGTAGCGGTCTGCAATCATGAGACTACTGATTTCATCCGGAAGGGCGCGGATGAGGTTCTGCAAGAGAACCCACAGCGGCAGTCCTTCCCCCTGTGGACTCTTGGCCACTGAGGTCCATGTCAGGAACTAGTCCAAGAATCTGCGGATGTCGTCGTCCTTGCGCATGACCTCCTTCTCAATCTTCCGCAGCGCTTCTTCCTTTGTCAGATGTTGAAAGCGTTCTATGAGGGCGTTGCCAAAGTCCTCAAAAGATGGAAAAGGTGCCCGTGCGTTGTACCAGTCCGCTGCTACTCCCTGAAGGTGGAGTTCCGCGGTGGCGAGGCAGAGGTCGGGCGGAATCCGGCCGATGCTAGCATAGAGGGTGATTTGTTTGAGCCAGACCCAGGGGTCTTCCTCCGGGGCACCTTTGAAGGAATCCAGCTGGGGAATGTTGGCAGGCTCGGAATGGATGTACTGCAGCTGCGAGACGGTGCTGCGGTTAGTCGTCAATGCACTCACAGCATGTGGCGGGGGGAGGGCGGCAGGTGGAGCTGCGGAATATCCATTTGTATGGATCGGCATCTAGAGCTGCCCCGCAGGCATGGGAAGACTTGCTTGCGTGGGAGGGAGAGGCATGTACCAGGAACAGGGAGCGGTTGTGGAGGTGGTGTAGGGTGTGGAGAAGAATGCCGTCCCAGGCGGCGGCAACGGGGTTCCCTGCACCGGTGGTACCGCTATCTGCGATGTCCACTACATCGGAGCGGGTGGGACCGTAGCCGCGGTATGGAGAGGAGCTGCAATTCCAGCGCTGGTGGTTGGGTGCGGATTCCCTTGCAGCTGCTGTGGGGGAAGGTACAAATGGCTCTGTGCAGTTTGTTGTGGTGTCGGCAGCGAGGCCTAGGGAGGTGCCCCAACTGGCATTGTTCCCACCGGCTGTTGGTGGTGGAGCTACTGGTAGGTGGGCATGAGTGGCTGCGGGGTCATGTTGGGCGCGATCGTCTGCGGCACCATTCCCACCGGCATCGGACCCATCTGCTGCTGTGTCTGGGTCGTCCACAGGGCTGGCACGGCCGCAGGGGGTCGCGTTATAGCCGTCAGCTATGTCCCACCTCCAGTCGCTTGCTGCTGCTGACTCGTTGGTTGGGTCCCAGTCAGCAGAGGCTGGACCGTGTTCCCTTGGTAGTTGACTCCGCTACCGGGCTGAGGCATCTGCTGTGGCGGCTGCGGGACTGCGGAGGGCCCGGCCATCATCCCCACTTGCATCGTGGGCTGCGGTGGCACATGCGCTGGCTGCTGTGGTCCTGCCGTGGGCGGTTGCGATATGGTAGCTGCCTGCATGGTGCCCATCATCATTTGCTGCTGTGGTGGTGTACTTGGCGCAGGTGGCTGCGAGGATGCCCCGGTTGGCAAGGTGACCGGATTTGGCTATGATGCGGGGAGTTGTTGCGTCGTACTCGCCCGTCCACCCCCCGTGTGCTGCTGCTGCGGATAACTTGGTGGCTGGACCACTCCGATTGCTTGGAGCTGCGCGGCCGCTTCCGCCGCGGTTGCTCCCATGGTCAAGAGCGTCTGGCCCATGGTAAGTTGGTTCACTGGTGGCTGCGCATCTCCCGATGCCTGCACGGACATAGGCATCCCCATCTGCATGCCTCCTGTAGGTTGTGCGGATACGACCATCTGCTGCTGCTGTAGTCCGGGCACAGGTGGTTCCGCGGTCAGGGCGCCCGTGATTGCCCCGGCCGGCTGCTGCGGCGGGTTTGTGTCCTGAGGCATCCCAAGGGCAGGGTTTAGGAGTCCCATCCTGTGCTGCTGCGCCAACATCCATTGCTTGTCTGGTGCTGGTACTTTGGGGATCCCTGAATCCTCGGGGCTCAGCGGCAAGGGTTGCGAGTGTGCTGGCGGGGGCACGTGCTGCACCTCTGTTCCGCCAGGGACCTGCTGCTGCTGCCCGCCCCGACGCTGATACACCAGTCCGCGGTAGACCTCGAGCTCTCAACCACCGGAGGATTCCTGCAGGGAAGGTGGCGCATCGGAGAACCACTGCGCCCCAAGTAGCGCATTTGGCTGGCCCCCCTGGCCCTGTTGATGCTGGGCCGGCCCATGGCTGTCGGAACTGTGGACACTCTCCACCTCCACGTGTTCAGCCAGCGCATCCATAATGTGGCGCCAGTGCAGCTGCTCCAACCACTCGGTCACTCGTCGGTGCTGGGCGAGCGGATCGGCGCCTGGTGACGAGCTGACTGGTGCGCGGGACAACACGGGTGAGGAATCCCGGCTTCCCGCGCAGGTCGCGGCCCGTCGTGGCAGGAAGCACCGCGCTGATGACTGTTGCTGCCGTCGCCTAGTATCCTGATGCACGAAGCTGGCCGCCGACATGAACGACTGATCTGAAAGGCACGTGCAGTTCAGCTGGCAAAGAGCAAAGAACTGTCCACGCTCACCGCACCATGGCACTGATACCCCCAATTTTGCCGCGTCCCTGATTTTTCCGCGGACGGCAACTTTCCGTGGATCCCCACGGACTACTCACTTTACTACTGTAATTTTACTACGAGGGATCAGCAATACGCGGTTGTCGCCCTCAGGCTAGAGACTACTCCGTGGACCACGAGTCTGGGACTGCTGCGTATACACCTTATGAGAAATGGCACTCCGCGAGCCACTAGAATACGACAACCCACAACGGGAAAATCCCCTTCTATCAGCTATTCCGCCGACCACATTTCTAGACTTGTGCGCAGGCACCTCACCGATGAGTGATGCTCCGCGTTCCACTTCTTCCCACACGGGAGTCCACCACCTCGTGGCGTCCGACTCCTCTCCGCGGAACCCCGTTCCGCGGACGTGTGCAAGCAAGGGACACCGCCGGCAGCCCACCTCACTCGGACTTTTGGTTCCTCACACACCTACTCCCATAGTCCGCGGACCGGACTCCGAGAGCGACTGAGGACAAGAGGGTAGTGGGCGAAGCACAGGAATGAGAGTAGGCCAATGACTCTGATCAAGCTAATTGCGGAGTACATGGAATACTTTGGAAGGCAAGCAAGTCTGAGTTGCACTTCTCCCACTGCTAGTGAGGCCCCTTTTCTACTCGGGACTCCGCGCGGCGTGTCTACACGCCGACGGTCTCATCCCTCTCACATCCTCCTACTCCTTCTACTCGGACTCCATGCGGTGCGACTACGCACCGCGGGTCTCATCCCACACACACACTGTCTATTCTGCTGGTCACTTTCTTCATCCACCGTTCGTACACGCAGTTCTTCGTGTCCTTCCATCTTTGTCCTCAGCGGTGCGTCTCCCGAGGCTCCTCCGTGATTGATGCTTGGTCACTTGTGCTGATTGGTCATTTCTCCTCTGATTGCTCAGTTCCTCCGATGTCCTGCCTGCGCTTCGTCCGTGGCGGCGGATTCTGTTTTGGCCAGTCCCCGTTTCCTTTGCACCGCGGCCCTTCCCTTCACGGCTTCCCGCCTGGCCACAAATTCTTCGGCTGAAAAGAACTGCCGCAGACGAATGTTTGTTTGCGGCGGCCTCTTCCACCAGTACCCTGAATCTTGCTTCCCCCCGGATCCGCGTTTACTCCTCGCTCAACCGCATCCGCGGGAGCCAGCATACCATGCGCGGACCCTCTGCCTCCTCGATCCCTATTCCGCCGGTTACTTCTTCTGCGGAGCTGCGGCAGGATAGTCCGTGACATGTGTGTTAGTGCGTGTAAGTATGTGTTAGTATGTGTAAGTGTGTGCCAACGTGTGTAAGTGCGTGTAAGTGCATGTAAGTGCGTGTAAGTGCATGTAAGTGCGTGTAAGTGCGTATAAGTGTGTGTAAGTGCGTGTAAGTGCATGTAAGTGCGTGTAAGTGCATGTAAGTGCGTGTAAGTGCGTGTAAGTACGTGTAAGTACGTGTAAGTGCGTGTAAGTGCGTGTAATTGCGTATAAGTATGTGTAAGTGCGTGTAAGTGTATATAAGTGCGTGTAAGTGCGTGTAAGTATGTATAAGTGCGTGTAAGTACGTATATGTTCGTGTAAGTATGTGTGACTGTGTGTAAGTATGTGTGAGTGCGTGTAAGTGAGTGTAATAACGTGTAAGCGTGTATACGTGCGTGTAAGTGCGTGTAAGTGTGTATAAGTACATGTAAGTGTGTGTAAGTGCGTGTAAGTTCGTATAAGTGTGTGTAAGTGCGTGTGAGTGCAGTTTAAGTGGGTGTAATTTTGTGTATGTTCGTATAAGTGCGTGTAAGTACGTGTAAGTGCGTGTAAGTGCGTGTAAGTGCGTGTAAGTGCGTGTAAGTGTGTATAAGTGCGTGTAAGTGTGTGTAAGTGTGTATACATACGTGTAAGTGCATGTTAGTGCGTGTAAGCGCCTGTTAGTGCGTATAAGAGCGTGTAAGTGCGTGCAAGTGCGTGTAAGTGTGATTTAAGTGTGAGTAAGTTTGTGTAAGTACGTGTAAGTTCGTGTAAGTGCATGTAAGTTTGTGTAAGTACGTGTAAATACGTGTAAGTGCATGTAAGTGTGTGTAAGTGTGTGTAAGTCCGTGTAAGTGTGTGTTAGTACGTGTAAGTGTGTACTAGTGCGTATAAGTGTGTGCCAAAGCGTGTAAGTACGTGTAAGTGTGTGTAAGTGCATTTAAGTACGTGTAAGTGCATGTAAGTGCGTATAAGTGCGTGTAAGTGCGTGTAAGTGCGTGTAAGTACGTGTAAGTGTGTGTAAGTGCATATAAGTGCGTGTAAGTACGTGTAAGTGCATGTAAGTATGTGTAAGTGTGTGTAAGTGCGTGTAAGTGCGTGTAAGTATGTGTAAGTATGTGTGACTGCGTGTAAGTATGTGTAAGTGTGTTCAAGTGAGTGTAAGTGCGTGTAAGTACGTATAAGTGCGTGTAAGTGTGTGTAAGTGCGTGTAAGTACATGTAAGTGCGTGTAAGTATGTGTAAGTGCATATAAGTACGTGTACGTGCGTGTAAGTACGTGTAAGTGCATGTAAGTGCATGTAATTGTGTGTAAGTGCGTGTAAGTGCGTGTTAGTACGTGTGAGTACGTATAAGAGTGTGTAAGTGTATGTAAGTGGGTGTTAGTGCGGTTTAAGTTTGTGTGAGTGAGTGTAAGTGTGTGTAAGTACGTGTAAGTTTGTGTAAATGCGTGGAAGTGTGTGTAAGTGCTAAAAGTGTGTGTAAGTGCGTATAAGTGTGTGTAAGTGTGTGTAAGTGTGTGTAAGTGCAGTTTACGTTCCTGTAAGTGCGTGTACATGTGTGTAAGCGCGTGTAAGTATGCGAAAGTGCATGTAAGTGCATGTAAGTGCGTGTAAGTATGTGTAAGTGCGTGTAAGTGTGTGTAAGTTAATGTAAGTGCATGTAAGTACATGCAAGTGCATATGAGTGCATACAAGTACGTGTAAGTGCATGTAAGCACGTGTAAGTGCATGTAAGTGCATGTAATTGCGTGTAAGGGGGTGTATATATGTGTAAGTGCAAGTAAGTCTGTGTTAGTACGTGTAAGTGCGTATAAAAGCGTGTAAGTGCGTGTAAGTGCGTGTAAGTGCGTGTAAGTGCGTGTAAGTGCGTGTAAGTTCGTGTAAGTACGTGTAAGTGCGTGTAAGTGCCTGTAAGTGCATTTAAGTACGTGTGAGTGCAGTTTAAGTGGGTGTAAGTGTATATATGTGTGTGTGTAAGTACGTGTAAGTGCGTGTTAGTGCATGTAAGTACGTGTAAGTGTGTAAGTGTGTGTAAGTGCGTGTAAGTGCGTATAAGTGTGTGTAAGTGCGTGTCAGTGCATGTAAGTGCATGTAAGTACGTGTAAGTGTGTAAGTGTGTGTAAGTGCGTGTAAGTGCGTATAAGTGTGTGTAAGTGCGTGTCAGTGCATGTAAGTGCGTGTAAGTGCGTGCAAGTGCGTGTAAGTGTGGTTTAATTGCGTGTTAGTTCGTGTAAATGCGTATAAGTGTGTGTAAGTTTATGTAAGTTTGTATACGTATGTGTAAGTGCGTGTAAGTGCACATAAGTGCGTTTAAGTGTGTGTTAGTGCATATAAGTGTGTGTTAGTGCGTATAGGTGTGTGCAAAAGCGTGTAAGTGCATGTAAGTGTGTGTAAGTGAATGTAAGTGCGTGTAAGTGCATGTAAGTGCCTGTAAGTGCGTGTAAGTGCGTGTAAGTGTGTGTAAGTGCGTGTAAGTGCGTATAAGTGTGTGTAAGTGCGTGTAAGTGCGTATAAGTGCGTGTAAGTACGTGTAAGTATGTGTAAGTGCACGTAAGTGCGTGTAAGTGCGTGTAAGTGCGTGTAAGTGCGTGTAAGTGCGTGTAAGCACGTGTAAGTACGTGTAAGTGCGTGAAAGTGCATGTAAGTGTGTGTAAGTGCGTGTAAGTGCGTGTAAGCACGTGTAAGTACGTGTAAGTGCGTGAAAGTGCATGTAAGTGTGTGTAGTGCGTGTAAGTACGTGTAAGTGTGTGTAAGTGCGTGTAAGGACGTGTACGTGTGTGTAAGTGCGTGTAAGTGTATGTAAGTAAGTGTAAGTGTGTGTAAGTGCGTGTAAGTGCGTGTAAGTACGTGTAACTTTGTGTAAGTGAACGTAAGTTCCTGTAAGTGCGTGTAAGTGCGTTTAAATGCATGTAAGTACGTGTAAGTGCGTGTAAGTATGTATAAGTGCGTGTAAGTGCATGTATGTGCGTGTAAGTGCGTGTAAGTACATGTAAGTACGTGTTAGTGCGTGTAAGTGCGTGTAAGAGCATGTAAGTGCATGTAAGTGCATGTAAGCGCGGTTTAAGTTCGTGTAAGTGTGTATAAGTGCGTGTAAGTGCGTATAAGTGCGTGTAAGTATGTGTGAGTGTGTGTTAGTACAGTTTGAGTTGGTATAAGTGTGTGTACGTGTGTTTAAGTGTGTGTAAGTATGTGGAAGTGCGTGTAAGTGCGTGTAAGTACGTTTACGTATGTGTAAGTGCGTGTAAGTGTGTGTACGTTTGTGTAAGTGCATATAAGTGCATGTAAGTGCGTGTACGTATGTGTAAGTATGTGTAAGTACGTGTAAGTACATGTAAGTGCGTGTAAGTACGTATAAGTGCATGTAAGCATGTGTAAGTGCGTGTAAGTCGTGCAAGTGCATGAAAGTGCGTGTAAGTGCGTCTAAGCGCGTGTAAGTGCGTGTAAGTGCAGTTTAAGTGGGTGTAATTTTGTGTAAGTTCGTGTAAGTGCGTGTAAGTTCGTGTAAGTGCGTGTAAGTGTGTGTAAGTGCGTGTAAGTGAGTGTAAGTGCGACTAAGTGCGTGTAAGTGCGTGTAAGTGCGTGTAAGTGCGTGGAACTACTTATAAGTGTGTGCAAGTGCCTGTAAGTGCGTGTTAGTATGTGTATGTGTGTGTAAGTGCGTGTAAGTATGTGTAAGTGCGTATAAGTGTGTATTAGTATGTGTAGGTATGTGTATGTGTGTGTAAGTACGTGTTAGTGCGTGTAAGTGCGTGTAAGTGTGTGTAAGTGTGTTTAAGTGCGTGTAAGTGCATGTAAGTGCGTGTAAGTACGTGTAAGTACGTCTAAGTGTGTGTAAGTACGTATAAGTGTGTGTAAGTGCATGTAAGTGCGTGTAAGTGTGGTTTAAGTGCGTGTAAGTTCGTGTAAGTGCGTGTAAGTGCGTACAAGTGTGTGTAAGTGCATGTAAGTGCGTGTAAGTGTGGTTTAAGTGCGTGTAAGTTCGTGTAAGTGCGTGTAAGTGCGTACAAGTGTGTGTAAGTGCATGTAAGTGTGCGTAAGTGCGTAGAAGTGCGTGTAAATGTGTGTAAGTGTGTGTAAGTACGTGTTACTGCGTCTAAGTGTGTGTAGAAGTATATAAGTGCGTGTAAGTGTGTGTAAGTACGTGTAAGTGTGTGTAAGTACGTGTAAGTATGTGTAAATGCGTGTAAGTGTGTGTAAGTGTGTATGAGTGCATGTGAGTATGTATAAGTATGTGTAAGTGCGTGTAAGGTGGTGTAAGAGCGTGTAAGAGTGTGGAAGTCTGTGTAAGTGCATGTAAGTGTGTGTAAGTGCGTATAAGTGCATGTAAGTGTGTGTAAGTTCATGTAAGTGCATGTAAGTGCGTGTAAGTGCGTGTAAGTATGTGTAAGTGCTTGTAAGTGCGTGTCAGTGCGTATAAGTGCGTTTAAATGCATGTAAGTGCGTGTAAGTGCGTGTAAGTGCGTGTAAGTGTGTATAAGTATGTGTAAGTGTGTGTAAGGTGGTGTAAGAGCGTGTAAGAGTGTGTAAATACGTGTGAGTGCGTGTAAGTACGTGTAAGTATGTATAAGTGCATGTAAGTTTGAGTAAGTTCGTGTAAGTACGTGTAAGTGCGTGCAAGTGCGTATAAGTGCGTGCAAGTACATGTAAGTACGTGTAAGTGTAAGAAAGGGTGTGTAAGTATGTGTAAGTGTGTGTAAGTGCGTGTAAGTGCATGTAATTGTGTGTACGTGTGTGTAAGTGCGTGTAAGTACGTGTATGTGCCTGTAAGTACATGTAAGTTTGTATAAGTGTGTGTAAGTGCGTGTAAGTGCGTGTAAGTGTGTGTAAGTGCATGGAAGTACGTGTAAGTACGTGTAAGTACGTGTAAGTGCGTGTAAGTGTGTGTTAGTACATATAAGTGCGTGTAAGTGCGTGTAAGTGTGTGTAAGTGCGTGTAAGTACGTGTAAACTCGTGTAAGTGAATGTAAGTTTGTATAAGTGCGTGTAAGTACATGTAAGTGCGTGTAAGTGCGTGTAAGTGTGTGTAAGTGCGTGTAAGTGCGTGTAAGTGTGTATAAGTAGGTATAAGTGTGTGTAAGTGCATGTAAGTGCATGTAAGTGCGTGTAAGTGCATGTGAGTCTGTGTAAGTGCATGTAAGTGCGTGTTAGTACGTATAATTGCTTATAAGAGCGAGTAAGTGCATGTAAGTGCGTGTAAGCACGGTCTAAGTTGGTGTAAGTGAGTGTAAGTGTATGTAAGTTCGTGTAGGTTCATGTAAGTGTGTGTGAGTGTGTGTAAGTGCATGTAAGTGCGTGTAAGTGCGTGTAAGTCCGTGTAAGTACGTCTAAGTACAGTTTAAGTTTGTGTGAGTATGTGTAAGTGCGTGTAAGTGCATGAATGTATGTGTAAGTGCGTGCAAGTACGTGTAAGTGCGTTTAGGTATGTGTAAGTGCGTGTAAGTACGTGTAAGTTTGTGTAAGTACGTATAAGTACGTGTAAGTGCGTGTAGTATGTGTAAGTACGTGTAAGTACGTGTAAGTGCAAGTAAGTGCGTGTAAGTACGTGTAAGTGCGTGTAAGTGTGTGTAAGTGCATGGAAGTACGTGTAAGTACGTGTAAGTACGTGTAAGTGCGTGTAGGTACGTGTAAGTGCGTGTAAGTACGTGTACGTGTGTGTAAGTGCGTATAAGTGCATGTAAGTATGTATAAGTGCGTCTAAGTGCGTGTAAGTGCGTGTAAGTACGTATAAGTACGTGTAAGTGCGTGTAGGATGGGTAAGTACGTGTAAGTACGTGTAAGTGCGTGTAGGTACGTGTAAGTGCGTGTAAGTACGTGTACGTGTGTGTAAGTGCGTATAAGTGCATGTAAGTATGTATAAGTGCGTCTAAGTGCGTGTAAGTGCGTGTAAGTACGTATAAGTACGTGTAAGTGCGTGTAGGATGGGTAAGTACGTGTAAGTACGTGTAAGTGCGTGTAGGTACGTGTAAGTGCGTGTAAGTACGTGTACGTGTGTGTAAGTGCGTATAAGTGCATGTAAGTATGTATAAGTGCGTCTAAGTGCGTGTAAGTGCATGTAAGTGCGTCTAAGTGCGTGTAAGTGCGTGTAAGTGCAGTTTAAGTGGGTGTTATTTTGTGTAAGTTTGTGTAAGTGCGTATAAGTGCGTGTACGTGCATGTAAGTGAGTGTAAGTGCAACTAAGTACGTGCAAGTACGTGTAAGTGCGTGTAAGTGCGTATAAGTGCGTGCAAGTACGTATAAGTGTGTGTTAGTGTGTGTATGTGTGTGTAAGTGCGTGTAAGTATGTGTAAGTGCGTGTAAGTGCATGTAAGTACACGTAGGTGCGTGTAGGTATGTGTAAGTGCGTGTAAGTGCGTGTAAGTACGTGTACGTGTGTGTAAGTGCGTATAAGTGCATGTAAGTATGTATAAGTGCGTCTAAGTGCGTGTAAGTGCATGTAAGTGCGTGTATGTGCCTGTAAGTGCGTGTGCATACGTGTAAGTGTGTGTAATTGCGTGTAAGTGCATGTTAGTATGTGCAAGTATGTGTAGAAGCGAGTAAGTACGTGTAAGTGTGTGTAAGAGCATGTAAGTACGTGTAACTGTATGTAAGTGCGTGTAAGTGTGTGTAAGTGTATATAAGTGTGTGTAAGTGCATGTAAGTATGTGTAAGTGCGTGTAAGTGCGTGTAAGCGTGTATAAGTGTGTGTAAGTGCATGTAAGTGCGTATAAGTATGTGTAAGTATGTGTGAGTACGTATGAGTGCGTGTAAGTATGTATAGGTGCGTGTAAGTACGTGTAAATGTGTATACGTACGTGTCAGTGCATGTAAGTGCGTGTAAGTGTGTGTAAGTACGTGTAAGTTTGTGTAAGTGCATATAAATGCGTGTAAGTACGTGTAAGTGTGTGTAAGTGCGTATAAGTGCGTGTAAGTTTGTGTAAGTGCATATAAATGCGTGTAAGTACGTGTAAGTGTGTGTAAGTGCGTATAAGTATGTAGAAGTGCATTTAAGGTCGTGTAAGAGCGTGTAAGAGTGTATAAGTGTGTATAAGTGCGTGTAAGTGCGTGTAAGTGCTTGTAAGTGTGTGTAAGTACGTGTAAGTGCGTGTAAGTGTGTGTAAGTATGTGTAAGTGTGTGTAAGTACGTGTAAGTACGTGTAAGTATGTGTAAGTATGTGTAAGTTTGTGTAAGTTCCTGTAAGTGGTATAAGTGGTGTGTAAGTGCGTGTAAGTGCATGTAAGTGCGTGTAAGTACGTGTTAGTTTGTGTAAGGGAATGTAAGTTCATGTAAGTATGTTTAAGTGTGTGTAAGTGCATATAAGTGCATGGAAGTACGTGTAAGTGCGTGTAAGTACGTGTAAGTCTGTGTAAGTGTATGTAAGTGCGTGTAAGTACATGTAAGTATGTGCAAGTGTGTGTAAGTGCATGTAAGTGTGAGTACGTACGTGTAAGTGAGTGTAAGTGCGTGTTAGTGCGTGTGAGTACGTATAAGAGCGTGTAAGTGCATGTAAGTGCGTGTAAGTGTAGTTCAAGTTCGTGTTAGTGCATGTTAGTGCGTGTAAGTGTGTGTAAGTATGTGTAAGTGCGTGTAAGTGCGTATACATGTGTGTAAGTGCAGTTTAAGTGGGTGTAATTTTGTGTAAGTTTGTGTAAGTGCATGTAAGTGCGTGTAAGTGCATGTAAGTGCGTGTAAGTACGTGTAAGTGTGTGTAAGTACGTATAAGTGTGTGTAAGTGCGTATAAGTGCGTGTAAGTGTGTGCAAGTGTGTGTAAGAGTGTATTTAAGTGCATATAAGTGTGTGTAAGTGCGTGTAAGTGCGTGTAAGTGCGTATAAGTGTGTGTAAGTGTGTGTGGGTGTGTGTAGGTGTGTGTAAGTATGTGTAAGTGTGTGTAAGTGTGTATAAGTGCGTATACATGCATCTAAGTACGTGTAAGTGCATGTAAGTACGTGTAAGTATGTCTAAGTGCGTGTAAGTGCGTATACGTGCGTGTAAGTATGTGTAAGTACGTCTAAGTACGTGTTAGTGCGTGTGAGTGCGTGTAAGAGCGTGTAAGTGCATGTAAGTGCGTGTAAGTGCGGTTGAAGTTCGTGTAAGTGAGTGTAAGTGCATGTAAGTACGTGTAAAGTCGTGTAAGTGCGTGTAAGTGTGTGTAAGTTCTAAAAGTGCGTGTAAGTGCGTATAAGTGCGTGTAAGTGCGTGTAATTGTGTGTAAGTGTAGTTTAAGTTCGTGTAAGTGTGTGTAAGTACGTGTAAGTATGTATAAGTGCGTGTAAGTGCGTATAAGTATGTGTAAATGCGTGTAAGTGCGTGTAAGTGTATGTAAGTGCGTGTAAGTTCGTATAAGTGCGTGTAAGTGCGTGTAAGTGCGTGTAAGTGCATGTAAGTGCGTCTAAGTGTGTGTAAGTGTGTGTAAGTGTAGTTTAAGTGGGTGTTATTTTGTGTAAGTTCGTGTAAGTTCGTGTAAGTGCGTGTAGGTGCATGTAAGTGAGTGTAAGTGCGACTAAGTGCGTGTAAGTACATGTAAGTGCGTGTAAGTACGTATAAGTATGTACACGTGCATGTAAGTGTGTGTTAGTGTGTGTATGTGTATGTAAGTGTGTGTAAGTGTGTGTAAGTATGTATAAGTGCGTGTAAGTACGTATAAGTGTGTGTAAGTATGTATAAGTACATATAAGTACGTGTAAGTGTGTCTAAGTGTGTGTAAGTGCGTGTAAGTACGTATAAGTGTGTGTAAGTATGTATAAGTACATATAAGTACGTGTAAGTGTGTCTAAGTGTGTGTAAGTGCGTGTAAGTGCGTGTAAGTGCGTGTAAGTGCGTGTAAGTGCGTATAAGTGTGGTTTAAGTATGTGTAAGTTCGTGTAATTGCGTGTAATTGCGTACAAGTGTGTGTAAGTGTGTGTAAGTTCGTGTATATATGTGTAAGTGTGTGTAAGTGCATGTAAGTGCGTGTTAATACGTGTAAGTGTATGTAGAAGTGTGTAAGTGCGTGGAAGTGCGTGTAAGAGCATGTAAGTGCGTGTAACTGCATGTAAGTACATGTAAGTGCGTGTAAGTGCTTATAAGTGCGTGTAAGTGCCTGTAAGTGTGTTTAAGTGCGTATAAGTGCGTGTAAGTGCATGTAACTACGTGTAAGTATGTGTAAGTTTATGTAAGTGAATGTAAGTTTGTGTAAGTGCGCGTAAGTGTGTATAAGTGCGTGTAAGTGCGTGTAAGTGCGTGTAAGGGTGTGTAAGTGCGTGTAAGTGCGAGTATGGGTGTAAGTGTGTGTAATTGTGTGTAAGTGCGTGTAAGTACGTGTTGGTTTGTGTAAGTGAATGTAAGTTCGTGTAAGTGCGTGTCTGTGTGTGTAAGTGCGTATAAGTGCGTGTAAGTATGTGTAAGTGCGTGTAAGTGTGTATAAGTGTGTATAAGTTCATGTAAGTGCATGTAAGTGCATGTACGTACGTGTAAGTGTGTGTAAGTACATGTAAGTGTGTGTACGTGTGTGTAAGTGCGTGTAATTACGTGTTAGTGCGTGTGAGTGCGTGTAAGAGCGTGTAATTGCATGTAAGTGTGTATAAGTGTAGTTAAAGTTTGTATAAGTGTAGGTAAGTACGTGTAAGTGCGTGTAAGTATGTGTAAGTGTGTATACGTGCGTATAAGTACGTGTAAGTGCAGTTTAAGTGGGTGTAATCTTGTGTAAGTGCGTGTAAGTGCGTGTAAGTGCTTGTATGTACGTGTAAGTGCGTGTAAGTACGTGTAAGTGTGTGTAAGTACGTATAAGTGCGTGTAAGTATGTGCAAGTGTGTGTAAGAGTGTGTTTTAGTGGATGTAAGTGTGTATAAGTACGTGTAAGTACGTGTAAGTATGTGTAAGTACGTGTAGGTATGTGTAGGTGTGTGTAAGTGCGTGTAAGTACGTGTAAGTGTATGTAAGTGCGTATATATGCGTCTAAGTGCGTGTAAGTGCGTGTAAGTATGTGTAAATGCGTGTAAGTGTATGTAAGTACGTGCAAGTGCGTGTAAGTGCGTGTACGTTTGTGTCCGTGTGTGTAAGTGCATGTAATTGCATGTAAGTACGTATAAGTACATGAAAGTATGTGTAAGTGCAAGTAAGTTCATGTAAGTACGTGTAAGTACATGTAAGTACGTGTAAGTTCATGTAAGTGCGTGTAAGTGCGTGTAAGTGCCTGTAAGTATGTGTAAGTGTGTAAGTGCGTATAAGTACGTGTAAGTTTGCATAAGTCCGTGTAAGTGTGTAAGTTTTTGTAAGTGCGAGTAAGTACGTATAAGTACGTGTAAGTTTGCATAAGTCCGTGTAAGTGTGTAAGTTTTTGTAAGTGCGAGTAAGTACGTATAAGTACGTGTAAGTTTGCATAAGTCCGTGTAAGTGTGTAAGTTTTTGTAAGTGCGAGTAAGTACGTATAAGTACGTGTAAGTTTGCATAAGTCCGTGTAAGTGTGTAAGTTTTTGTAAGTGCGAGTAAGTACGTATAAGTACGTGTAAGTTTGCATAAGTCCGTGTAAGTGTGTAAGTTTTTGTAAGTGCGAGTAAGTACGTATAAGTACGTGTAAGTTTGCATAAGTCCGTGTAAGTGTGTAAGTTTTTGTAAGTGCGAGTAAGTACGTATAAGTACGTGTAAGTTTGCATAAGTCCGTGTAAGTGTGTAAGTTTTTGTAAGTGCGAGTAAGTACGTATAAGTACGTGTAAGTTTGCATAAGTCCGTGTAAGTGTGTAAGTTTTTGTAAGTGCGAGTAAGTACGTATAAGTACGTGTAAGTTTGCATAAGTCCGTGTAAGTGTGTAAGTTTTTGTAAGTGCGAGTAAGTACGTATAAGTGCATGTAAGTGCATGTACGTACGTGTAAGTGTGTCTAAGTGTGTGTAAGTACGTGTAAGTGCATGTAAGTGCGTGTAAGTGCGTGTAAGTACATGTAAGTGCGTGGAAGTGCGTGTATGTGTGTGTAAGTGCATGTAAGTACGTGTAAGTGCGCATAAGTGTGTATTTGTGCGTGTAGGTATGTGTAGGTATGTATAAGTGCGTATAAGTGCGTGTAAGTGCATGTAAGTGTGTGTAAGTGCGTGTAAGTGCATGTAAGTGCGTGTAAGTGTGGTTTAAGTGCGTGTAAGTGCGTACAAGTGTGTGTAAGTGCATGTAAGTGTGTGTACGTGCGTATAAGTGCGTGTAAATGCGTGTAGGTGCGTGTAAGTACGTGTTACCGCATCTAAGTGTGTGTAAAACTGTGTAAGTGTGTGTAAGTGCGTGTAAGTGTGTGTAAGTGTGTGTAAGTGTGTGTAAGTATGTGTAAGTACGTGTAAGTACGTGTGAGTGCGTGTGAGTGTACGTAAGTAAGTGCGTGTAAGGTGGTGTAAGAGCGTGTAAGAGTGTGAAAGTCTGTGTAAGTGCATGTAAGTGCGTACAAGTGCATATAAGTGTATGTAAGTGTGTGTAAGTTCATGTAAGTGCATGTAAGTGCGTGTAAGTGCATGTAAGTACGTGTAAGTACGTGTAAGTGCGTGTCAGTGCATGTAAGTGCGTTTAAATGCATGTATGTGCATGTAAGTGCATGTAAGTGCGTGTAAGTGTGTATAAGTATGTGTAAGTGTGTGTAAGGTGGTGTAAGAGCGTATAAGAGTGTGTAAGTGCGTGTAAGTGCATGTAGTACGTATAAGTATATGTAAGTGCATGTGAGTATGTGTAAGTTCGTGTAAGTATGTGTAAGTGCGTGTAAGTGCGTATAAGTGCGTGCAAGTACGTGTACGTACGTGTAAGTGTAAGAAAGGGCGTGAAAGTATGTGTAAGTGTGTGTAAGTGCGTGTAAGTGTGTGTAACTGTGTGTACGTGTGTGTAAGTGTGTGTAAGTGCGTGAAAGTGCGTGTAAGTGTGTGTAAGTACATGGAAGTGCGTGTAAGTTTAAGTAAGTGTAAGTACGTGTAAGTACGTGTAAGTGCGTGTAAGTGTGTGTAAGTGCGTGAAAGTGCGTGTAAGTGTGTGTAAGTACATGGAAGTGCGTGTAAGTTTAAGTAAGTGTAAGTACGTGTAAGTACGTGTAAGTGCGTGTAAGTGTGTGTTAGTGCGTATAAGTGGGTGTAAGTACGTGTAAGTGTGTGTAAGTGCGTGTAAGTATGTGTAAACTCGTGTAAGTGAATGTAAGTTTGTGTAAGTGCGTGTAAGTACGTGTAAGTGCGTGTAAGTGCGTGTAAGTGCGTGTAAGTGCGTGTAAGTGCGTGTAAGTGTGTGTAAGTAGGTATAAGTGCGTGTAAGTGCGTGTAAGTGCGTGTAAGTGCGTGTAAGTGCGTGTAAGTGCGTGTAAGTGTGTGTAAGTAGGTATAAGTGTGTGTAAGTGCATGTAAGTGCGTGTAAGTGCGTGTAAGTGAGTGTAAGTGAGACTAAGTGCGTGTAAGTATGTGTAAGTGTGTGTAAGTACGTATAAGTGTGTGCAAGTACGTGTAAGTGCGTGTTAGTGTGTGTATGTGTGTGTAAGTGCGTGTAAGTGCATGTAAGTGCGTGTAAGTGCATGTAAGTGCATGTAGGCACATGTAGGTACGTGCAAGAACGTGTAAGTGTGTGTAAGTGCGTATAAGTGCGTGTAAGTGTGTATAAGTGCGTATAAGTGCATGTAAGTATGTGTAAGTGTGTCTAAGTGTGTATAAGTGCATGTAAGTGCGTGTAAGTGCCTATACGTGCGTATAAATGTGGTTTAAGTATGTGTAAGTTCGTATAATTGCGTGTAAGTGCATACAAGTGTGTGTAACTACGTGTAAGTGCGTGTAAGTGCGTGTAAGTGCATGTAAGTGCGTGTAAGTGAGTGTAAGTGCGTGTGTGTACATGTAAGTGCGTGCAAGTGCGTGTAAGTGCGTGTAAGTGCGTGTGTGTACGTTTAAGTACGTGTAAATGCGTGTAAGAGCATGTAAGTGCGTGTAACTGTATGTAAGTGTGTGTAAGTGTGTGTAAGTGTGTATAAGTACGTGTAAGTGCATGTAAGTACGTGTAAGTACGTGTAAATGCGTGTAAGAGCATGTAAGTGCGTGTAACTGTATGTAAGTGTGTGTAAGTGTGTGTAAGTGTGTATAAGTACGTGTAAGTGCATGTAAGTACGTGTAAGTGTGTTTAAGTGTGTGTAAGTGTGTGTAAGTGTGTGTAAGTGCGTGTAAGTGCGTATAAGTGCGTGTATGTATGTGTGAGTACATGTGATTGCGTGTAAGTATATGTAAGTGCGTGTAAGTACGTGTAAGTGTGTGTAAGTGTGTGTAAGTGTGTGTAAGTGCGTGTAAGTGCGTATAAGTGCGTGTATGTATGTGTGAGTACATGTGATTGCGTGTAAGTATATGTAAGTGCGTGTAAGTACGTGTAAGCGTGTATACGTACGTGTCAGTGCATGTAAGTGCGTGGAAGTGTGTGTAAGTACGTGTAAGTTTGTGTAAGTGCGTATAAATACGTGTACATCATCTAAGTGTGTGTAAGTACGTATAAGTACATGGGAGTGCGTGTAAGGTCGTGTAAGAGCGTGTAAGAGTGTATAAGTGCATATAAGTGTGTATAAGTGTGTGTAAGTATGTATAAGTGCGTGTAAGTGTGTGTAAGTACGTGTAAGTGCGTGTAAGCACGTATAAGTGCGTGTAAGTATGTGTAAGTTCGTGTAAGTGTGTGTAAGTTCCTGTAAGTGCGTGTAAGTGTGTGTAAGTACATGTAAGTGTGTGTAAGGGCGTATAAGTGTGTGTAAGTATGTGTAAGTGCATGTAAGTGTGTGTAAATATGTATAAGTACGTGTAAGTGCGTGTAAGGCCGTATCAGTGCATGTAAGTGCATGTAAGTGCGTGTAAGTGCGTGTAAGTACGTGTAAGTGCGTGTAAGTGCGTGTAAGTGCGTGTAAGTGCGTATAAGTGCCTGTAAGTGCGTGTAAGGGCGTGTAAGTGTGTGTAAGTGCGTGTACGTACGTGTAAGTTTGTGTATGTGAATGTAAGTTCGTGTAAGTAGGTGTAAGTATGTGTAAGTGCGTGTAAGTGCATGTAAGTGCGTGTAAGTGCGTGTAAGTTCATGTAAGTGCGTGTAAGTACGAGTATGGGTGTAAGTGTGTGTAAGTGCATATAAGTGCGTGTAAGTACCTGTTAGTTTGTATAAGTGAATGTAAGTTTGTGTAAGTGCGTGTAAGTGCGTGTAAGTGCGTGTAAGTGCGTGTAAGTGCGTATAAGTGCCTGTAAGTGCGTGTAAGGGCGTGTAAGTGCATGTAAGTGCATGTAAGTGCGTGTAAGTGCGTGTAAGTTCATGTAAGTGCGTGTAAGTACGAGTATGGGTGTAAGTGTGTGTAAGTGCATATAAGTGCGTGTAAGTACCTGTTAGTTTGTATAAGTGAATGTAAGTTTGTGTAAGTGCTGTAAGTGCTGTAAGTGTGTGTAAGTGCGTATAAGTGTGTGTAAGTACGTGTAAGTGCGTATAAGTGCGTGTAAGTCTGTGTAAGTGTGTGTAAGTGCGTGTAAGTGCATGTAAGCATGTGCAATTGTGTATAAGTGCATGTAAGTGTGTGTACGTACGTGTAAGTGCGTGTAAGTGCGTATTAGTGCATGTGAGTGCGTGTAAGAGCGTGTAAGTGCATGTAAGTTTGTGTAAGTGCAGTTTAAGTTCATGTAAGTACGTGTAAGTGCGTGTAAGTGCGTGTATGTGTGGTTTAAGTTCGTGTAAGTGCAGGTTAGTGCGTGTAAGTGCGTGTAAGTATGTGTAAGTACGTGTAAGTGCGTATATGTGCGTGTAAGTGCAGTTTAAGTGGGTGTAATCTTGTGTAAGTTTGTGTAAGTGCGTGTAAGTGCGTGTAAGTGCATGTAAGTGCGTGTAAGTGCGTGTAAGTGCGTGTAAGTACGTGTAAGTGTGTGAAAGTATGTATAAGTGTGTGTAAGTGTGTGCAAGTGCGTGTAAGAGTGTATTTTAGTGCATATAAGTGTATGTAAGTACGTGTAAGTGCGTGTAAGTACGTGTAAGTGTGTGTAAGTGCGTGTGGGTATGTGTAGGTGTGTGTAAGTGCGTGTAAGTGCGTGTAAGTGCGTGTAAGTGCGTATACATGCGTCTAAGTATGTGTAAGTGCATGTAAGTGCGTGTAAGTACGTGTAAGTGCGTGTAAGTGCGTATAAGTACGTGTAAGTATGTATAAGTGCGTCTAAGTGCGTGTTAGTATGTGTGAGTGTGTGTAAGGGCGTGTAAGTGCATGTAAGTGCGTGTAAGTGCGGTTTAAGTTCGTGTAAGTGAGTGTACGTACGTGTAAGTACGTATAAAGTCGTGTAAGTGTGTGTAAGGGCGTGTAAGTGCATGTAAGTGCGTGTAAGTGCGGTTTAAGTTCGTGTAAGTGAGTGTACGTACGTGTAAGTACGTATAAAGTCGTGTAAGTGTGTGTAAGTGTGTGTAAGTACTAAAAGTACGTGTATTTGCGTATAAGTGTGTGTAAGTGTAGTTTAAGTTCGTGTAAGTGCGTGTAAGTGCGTGTAAGTATGAATAAGTGCGTGTAAGTGCGTGTAAGTATGTGTAAATGCGTGTAAGTACGTGTAAGTGCATGTAAGTGCGTGTAAGTTCGTGTAAGTGTATGTAAGTGCATGTAAGTGCGTCTAAGTGTTTAGTATGTGTAAGTGCGTATAAGTGCGTGTAAGTATGAATAAGTGCGTGTAAGTGCGTGTAAGTATGTGTAAATGCGTGTAAGTACGTGTAAGTGCATGTAAGTGCGTGTAAGTTCGTGTAAGTGTATGTAAGTGCATGTAAGTGCGTCTAAGTGTTTAGTATGTGTAAGTGTAGTTTAAGTGGGTGTTGTTTTGTGTAAGTTCGGATAAGTGCGTGGAAGTACGTGAAAGTGCATGTAAGTGAGTGTAAGTGCGACTAAGTGCGTGTAAGTACATGTAAGTGCGTGTAAGTACGTATAAGTGCGTAGAAGTGCATGTAAGTGTGTGTCAGTGTGTGTATGTGTGTGTAAGTGCGTGTAAGTGTGTGTAAATGTGTGTAAGTGCGTGTAAGTACATGAAGGTACATGTAGGTGCGTGTAAGTGCGTGTAAGTATGTGTAAATGTGTGTAAGTGCGTGTAAGTGTGTCTAAGTATATATTAGTACACGTAAGTACGTGTAAGTGCGTCTAAGTGCGTGTAAGTGGGTGTAAGTGTGTGTAAGTGCGTGTAAGTGCGTATAAGTGTGGTTTAAGTACGTGTAAGTTCGTGTAATTGCGTGTAATTGCGTACAAGTGTGTGTAAGTGCGTGAAAGTGCGTGTAAGTTCGTGTACGTGTATGTAAGGGCGTGTAAATGCATGTAAGTACGTGTTAGTATGTGTAAGTGTATGTAGAAGTGTGTAAGTGCGTGAAGTGTGCGTAAGATCATGTAAGTGCGTGTAACTGCATGTAAGTGCGTGTAAGTGCGTGTAAGTGTGTGTAAGTGTGTATAGGTGCATGTAAGTACGTGTAAGTGCATGTAAGTACGTGTAAGTGTGTGTAAGTGTATGTAAGTTCGTGTAAGTGCGTATAAGTGCGTGTAAGTATGTGTGAGTGTGTGTGAGTATGTGTAAGTATGTGTAAGTGTGTGTACGTGGGTGTAAGTATGTATACGTACATGTCAGTGTGAGTAAGTGTGTGTAAGTGTGTGTAAGTACGTGTAAGTTTGTGAAAGTGCATGTAAATGCGTGTAAGTACATGTAAGTGTGTGTAAGTGTGTGTAAGTATGTGGAAGTGCGTGTAAGGTCGTGTAAGAGCGTGTAAGAGCATATAAGTACGTATAAGTGCGTGTAAGTACGTATAAGTGCGTGTAAGTGCGTGTAAGTGTATGTTAGTACGTGTAACTGTGTATAAGTGCGTGTAAGTACGTGTAAGTATGTGTAAGTTCGTGTAAGTGTGTGTAAGTTCCTGTAAGTGCGTGTAAGTGTGTGTAAGTACGTGTAAGTGCATGTAAGTGTGTGTAAGTGTGTGTAAGTGCATGTAAGTGTGTATAAGTATGTGTAAGTGCAAATTAGTATGTATAAGTATGTGTAAGTGCGTGTAAGTGCGTATCAGTGTGTGTAAGTACGTGTAAGTGCGTGTAAGTGCATGTAAGTACGTGTAAGTGCGTGTAAGTGCGTGTAAGTGCCTGTAAGTACATGTAAGTGCGTATAAGTGTGTGTAAGTGTGTGTAAGTGCATGTAAGTACGTGTGAGTTTGTGTAAGTGAATGTAAGTTCGTGTAAGTGCATGTAAGTGTGAATAAGTGTGTGTAAGTGTGTGTAAGTGCGTATAAGGGTGTGTAAGTGCGTGTAAGTGCGTGTAAGTGTGAGTATGAGTGTAAGTGTGTGTAATTATGTGTAAGTGTGTGTAAGTACGTGTTAGTTTGTATAAGTGAATGTAAGTTCGAGTAAGTGCGTGTCAGTGTGTGTAAGTGCGTATAAGTGCGTGTAAGAACGTGTAAGTGCGTGTAAGTGTGTGTAAGTGTGTATAAGTGCATGTAAGTGCGTGTAAGTGCATGTACGTACGTGTAAGTGTGTGTAAGTGCATGTAAGTATGTGTAAGTGCGTGTAGGTGTGTGTAAGTACGTGTTAGTACGTGTGAGTGCGTATAAGAGCGTGTTATTGCATATAAGTGTGTATAAGTGCAGTTTAAGTTAGTGTAATTGCGTGTCAGTGTGTATAAGTGCAGTTTAAGTTTGTGTAAGTTCAGGTAAGTTTGTGTAAGTGTGTGTAAGTATGTGTTAGTATGTGTAAGTGCGTATAAGTACGTGTAAGTGCAGTTTAAGTGGGTGTAATCTTGTGTAAGTTTGTGTAAGTGCATGTAAGTGTGTGTGAGTGTGTATGATTGTGTGTAAGTACGTGTAAGTGTGTGTAAGTGCGTATAAGTGCGTGTAAGTATGTGCAAGTGTGTGTAAGAGTGTGTTTTAGTGCATGTAAGTATGTGTACATGCGTATAAGTACGTGTAAGTGCGTGTAAGTGCGTGTAAGTACGTGTAGGTGTGTGTAGGTGCTTGTAAGTGCGTGTAAGTACATGTAAGTGCATGTAAGTGTGTGTACATGCGTCTAAGTGCGTGTAAGTGCGTGTAAGTGCGTGTAAGTGTGTGTAAGTGTGTATAAGTGCATGTAAGTGCGTGTAAGTGCATGTACGTACGTGTAAGTGTGTGTAAGTGCATGTAAGTGCGTGTAAGTGTGTGTAAGTGTGTATAAGTGCATGTAAGTGCGTGTAAGTGCATGTAAGTGCATATAAGTGTGTGTAAGTGCGTGTAAGTGTATGTAAGTGCGTGTATGTGTGTGTAAGTATGTGTAAGTGTGTGTTAGTGCATATAAGTGCATGTAAGTGCGTGTAAGTGTGTGTAAGTGTGTATAAGTGCATGTAAGTGCGTGTAAGTGCATGTAAGTGCATATAAGTGTGTGTAAGTGCGTGTAAGTGTATGTAAGTGCGTGTATGTGTGTGTAAGTATGTGTAAGTGTGTGTTAGTGCATATAAGTGCATGTAAGTGCGTGTAAGTGTGTGTAAGTGTGTATAAGTGCATGTAAGTGCGTGTAAGTGCATGTAAGTGCATATAAGTGTGTGTAAGTGCGTGTAAGTGTATGTAAGTGCGTGTATGTGTGTGTAAGTATGTGTAAGTGTGTGTTAGTGCATATAAGTGCATGTAAGTGCGTGTAAGTGTGTGTAAGTGTGTATAAGTGCATGTAAGTGCGTGTAAGTGCATGTAAGTGCATATAAGTGTGTGTAAGTGCGTGTAAGTGTATGTAAGTGCGTGTATGTGTGTGTAAGTATGTGTAAGTGTGTGTTAGTGCATATAAGTGCATGTAAGTGCGTGTAAGTGTGTGTAAGTGTGTATAAGTGCATGTAAGTGCGTGTAAGTGCATGTAAGTGCATATAAGTGTGTGTAAGTGCGTGTAAGTGTATGTAAGTGCGTGTATGTGTGTGTAAGTATGTGTAAGTGTGTGTTAGTGCATATAAGTGCATGTAAGTGCGTGTAAGTGTGTGTAAGTGTGTATAAGTGCATGTAAGTGCGTGTAAGTGCATGTAAGTGCATATAAGTGTGTGTAAGTGCGTGTAAGTGTATGTAAGTGCGTGTATGTGTGTGTAAGTATGTGTAAGTGTGTGTTAGTGCATATAAGTGCATGTAAGTGCGTGTAAGTGTGTGTAAGTGTGTATAAGTGCATGTAAGTGCGTGTAAGTGCATGTAAGTGCATATAAGTGTGTGTAAGTGCGTGTAAGTGTATGTAAGTGCGTGTATGTGTGTGTAAGTATGTGTAAGTGTGTGTTAGTGCATATAAGTGCATGTAAGTGCGTGCAAGTGTGTGTGAGTGTGTTTAAGTACGTGTAAGTTTGTGTAAGTGCGTGTAAGTATGTGTAAGTTTGTGTAAGTGCGAGTAAGTACGTGTAAGTGCGTGTAAGTACGTATAAGTGCGTGTAAGTATATATAAGTGCATGTAAGTGTGTGTAAGTACGTGTAAGTACGGTTTATGTTCATGTAAGTGCGTGTAAGTGCATGTAAGTACGTGTAAGTGTGTGTAAGTACGTGTAAGTACGGTTTATGTTCATGTAAGTGCGTGTAAGTGCATGTAAGTACGTGTAAGTGTGTGTAAGTGCGTGTAAGTGTGGTTTAAGTGTGTGTAATTTTGTGTAAGTTCGTGTAAGTACATGTAAGTGTGTGTAAGTGTGTAAACGTGCGTGTAAGTGCGGGTAAGTACGTATAAGTATGTGTAAGCGTGTGTAAGTGCGTGTAAGTATGTGCAAGTGCGTGTAAGTGCGTGTAAGTGCCTGTCGGTGCGTGTAATTTTGTGTAAGTGCTTGGAAGTGCGTGTTAGTGCGTGTAAGTGTGTGTAAGTGCGTGTAAGTGCGTGTAAGTGCGTGTAAGTACGTGTAAGTGTGTGTAAGTGGGTGTAAGTGCGTCTAAGTGCGTGTACGTTCGTGCAAGTGCGTGTAAGTGTGTGCAAGTTTGTTTAAGTGCGTGTAAGTGCGTTTAAGTACATGTAAGTGCGTGTAAGTGCGTGTAAGTGTGTGTACGTGTGTGTAAGTTCGTGTAAGTGCGTGTAAGTACATGTATGTATGTACAAGTACGTGTAAATGCATGTAAGTGCGTATCAGTGCGTGTAAGTACGTATAAGTACGTGTAAGTGCATGTAAGTACGTGTAAGTGCGTGTAAGTACATGTATGTATGTACAAGTACGTGTAAATGCATGTAAGTGCGTATCAGTGCGTGTAAGTACGTATAAGTACGTGTAAGTGCATGTAAGTACGTGTAAGTGCGTGTAAGTGCGTATAAGTGTGTGTAAGTGTGTGTACGTGCCTGTAAGTGTGTGTAAGTGCGTGTAAGTGTGTGTAAGTGCGTGTAAGTGCGTGTAATTTTGTGTAAGTGAATGTAAGTTCGTGTAAGTGTGTGTAAGTGTGTGTAAGTGCGTGTAAGTGTGAGTAAGTGCATGTAAGTGCGTGTAAGTGCGTGTAAGTGCGTGTAAGTGTGAGTATGGATGTAAGTGTGTGTAAGTGCGTGTAAGTGTGAGTAAGTGCATGTAAGTGCGTGTAAGTGCGTGTAAGTGCGTGTAAGTGTGAGTATGGATGTAAGTGTGTGTAAGTGCGTGTAAGTGCGTGTAAGTACGTATTAGTTTGTGTAAGTGAATGTAAGTTCGTATAAGTGCGTGTAAGTATGTGTAAGTGCGTGTAAGTGTGTGTAAGTGTGTGTAGGTGCATGTAAGTGCGTGTAAGTGCATGTAAGTTCGTATAAGTGCGTGTAAGTATGTGTAAGTGCGTGTAAGTGTGTGTAAGTGTGTGTAGGTGCATGTAAGTGCGTGTAAGTGCATGTACGTACGTGTAAGTATGTGTACGTACATGTAAGTATGTGTAAGTACGTGTAAGTGCGTGTAAGTGCGTATTAGTATGTGTGAGTGCGTGTAAGAGCGTGTAACTGCATGTAAGTGTGTATAAGTGCAGTTTAAGTTCGTGTAATTGCGTGTAAGTGCGTGTAAGTATAGTTTAAGTTCGTGTAAGTGCAGGTAAGTGCGTGTAAGTAGGTGTAAGTATGTGTAAGTGCGTATAAGTGCGTATAAGTACGTGTAAGTGCGGTTTAAGTGGGTGTAATTTTGTGTAAGTTTGTGTAAGTGCGTGTAAGTGTGTGTAAGTACGTGAAAGTGCGTGTAAGTGCATGTAAGTACGTGTAAGTGTGTATAAGTGCGTATAAGTGCGTGTAAGTGTGTGTAAGTGCGTGTAAGTGCGTGTAAGTGCGTGTAAGTATGTATAAATGCACGTAAGTGCGTGTAAGTGCGTGTAAGTGTGAGTAAGTGCATGTAAGTGCGTGTAAGTGCATGTAAGTACGTGTAAGTGTGTATAAGTGCGTATAAGTGCGTGTATGTGTGTGCAAGTGCATGTAAGAGTGTATTTTAGTGCATGTAAGTGTGTGAAAGTGCGTGCAAGTGCGTGTAACTGCGTGTAAGTGTGTGTAAGTGTGTGTAGGTGTGTGTAGGTGCGTGTAAGTGCGTGTAAGTACGTGTAAGTACATGTATGTGCGTATACATGCGTCTAAGTGCGTGTAAGTACGTATAAGTATGTGTAAGTATGTGTAAGTGCGTGTAAGTACGTGTAAGTATGTGTAAGTGCGTATAAGTACGTTTAAGTATGTGTAAGTGCGTCTAAGTGCGTGTTAGTGCGCGTGAGTGCGTGTAAGAGCACGTAAGTGCCTCTAAGTGCGTGTAAGTGACGTTTAAGTTTGTGTAAGTGAGTGTAAGTGCGTGTAAGTACGTGTAAGTTCGTGTAAGTGTGTGTAAGTGTGTGTAAGTGCTATAAGTGCGTGTAAGTGTGTATACGTGTGTGTAAGTGCATGTAAGTGTGTGTAAGTCTGTATAAGTGCGTGTAAGTGTGTGTAAGTATGTATAAATGCACGTAAGTGCGTGTAAGTGCGTGTAAGTGCGTGTAAGTTTGTATAAGTGTGTGTAAGTGTGTGTAAGTGCATGTAAGTACGTGTAAGTACATGAAAGTATGTGTAAGTGCAAGTAAGTGCGTGTAAGTACGTATAAGTACGTGTAAGTACGTGTAAGTTTGCGTAAGTGTGTGTAAGTGCGTGTAAGTGCGTGTAAGTATGTGTAAGTGTGTGTAAGTGCGTATAAGTACGGGTTAAGTTTGTGTAAGTGTGTGTAAGTGCATGTAACTACGTATAAGTGTGTGTAAGTGGGTAAACGTGTGTGTAAGTGCGTGTAAGTGCTATGAGTGCAGTTTAGTGGATGTAATTTTGTGTAAATTCGTGTAAGTGTGTATAAGTGTGTATAAGTGTGTGTAAGTGCGTCTAAGTGTGTGTAAGTTCGTGTAAGTGCGTGTAAGTGCGTGTAAGTTTGTGTAAGTACGATTAAGTACGTGTAAGTATGTGTAAGTGTGTATAAGTTTGTGTAAGTACGTGTAAGTGCGTGTAAGTGTGTGTAATTACGTGTAAGTACGGTTTACGTTCATGTAAGTGCGTGTAAGTGCATGTAAGTGCGTGTAAGTGTGTGTAAGTGCGTGTAAGTGTGGTTTAAGTGTGTGTAAATTTGTGAAAGTTTGTGTAAGTGCATGTAAGTACGTGTAAGTGTGTGTAAGTGCGAGTAAGTGCATGTAAGTACATAAAAGTCCGTGTAAGTGCGGTTAAGTGCGTGTAAGTGTGGGTAAGTATGTGTAAGAGCGTGTAAGTGTGTGTAGGTGCGTGTAATTTTGTGTAAGTGCGTGGAAGTGCGTGTTAGTGCGTGTAAGTGCATGTAAGTGCGTGCAAGTGCGTGTAACTGTGTGTAAATGGGTGTAAGTGCATGTAAGTGCGTGTACATTTGTGCAAGTGCATGTAAGTGCGTACAAGTTTGTATAAGTGCGTGTAAGTGCGTGTAAGTGCGTATAATTGTGTGTAAGTGCGTGTAAGTACGTGTAAGTGCATGTAAATGCATGTAAGTGTATGTAAGTTTGTGTAAGTACGTGTTAGTACGTGTACGTTTGTGTAGGTGCGTGTAAGTGCCTGTAAGTGCGTGTAAGTGCGTGTAAGACGCGTGTAAGTTTGTGTAAGTGCGTATAAGTGCGTGTAAGTGCTCGTATGTGCGTGTAAGTGTGTGTAAGTGTGTGTAACTTTGTGTAAGTGCGTGCAAGTGTGTGTAAGTGCATGTTAGTGCGTGTAAGTGCTTGCAAGTGCGTGTAAGTACGTATAAGTGCGTGTAAGTACGTGTAAGTTTGTGTAAGTGCGTATAAGTCCGTGTAAGTGCATGCAAGTGTGTCGTAAGTGCATGTATGTACGGTTTAAGTTCGTGTAAGTTCGTGTAAGTGCGTGTAAGTACATGAAAGTACGTGTAAGTGCGTGTAAGTACGTGGAAGTGTGTGTAAGTGCGTGTACGTACGTGTAATTGCATGTAAGTATGTGTAAGTGCGTGTAAGTGCGTGTAAATATGTGTAAGTGCGTGTAAGTTTGTGTAAGTGCGTGTAAGTGGGTGTACGTTCATGTAGGTGCGTGTAAGTGCCTGTAAGTGCATGTAAGGTGCGTGTAAATTTGTGTACGTGTGTGGAAATTGATGTAAGTGCGTGTAAGTACGTGTAAGTGCGTGTAAGTTTGTGTATGTGCGTGTAAGTGCGTGGAAGTGGGCGTAAGTGTGTGTAAGTGTGTGTAAGTGCTCGTATGTACATGTAATTGCGTCTAAGTGCGTGTAACCTTGTGTAAGTACGTGCAAGTGCGTGTAAGTGCATGTAAGTGCGTATAAGTGCATGTAAGTGCATGTAAGTGTGTATAAGTGCGTGTAAGTGCAAGTAAGTACGTGTAAATGGGTGTAAGTGCGTGTACGTGTGTGTAAATGCATGTAGGTGTGTGTAAGTGCGTGTAAGTGCGCGTAAGTTCCTGTAGGTATGTGCAAGTACGTGTCAGTGCGTGTAAGTATGTGTAAGTGCGTGTAGGTGTGTATGAGTGCGTGTAAGTGGATGTAAGAGCGTGTAAGAGTGTGTAAGTGCATATAAGAGTGTGTAAGTGCGTGTAAGCGCGTATAACAATGCGTACATGCGTTTAAGTGAGTGTAAGTGCGTATAAGCGTGTGTAAGTGCATGTAAGTGTGTTTAAGTATGTGTAAGTGCGTGTAAGTGCGTGTAAGTGCGTGTTAGTACGTGTAAGTGCGTGTAAGAGCGTGTAAGTTCAGGTAAGTGCGTGTAAGTGCGTGTAAGTGCATGTAAGTGCGTGTAAGTGCGTGTAAGCGTGTGTAAATGCAGTTGAAGTTTGTGTAAGTGCGTGTAAGTGCGTAAAAGTTTGTGTAAGTGCGTGTAAGTGGGTGTAAGTACGTGTAAGTTCGTGTAAGTGCGTGTAAGTGTGTGTAAGTGCATGTAAGTGTGTGTGAGTGTGTATAAGTGCGGTTTAAATTCGTATAAGTGCGTATAAGTGCATGTAAGTGTGTGTAAGTGCGTGTAAGTGCGGTTTAAGTTCGTGTAAGTACATGTAAGTGCGTGTAAGTGCGTGTCAGTGCGTGTAAGTGTGCGGAATTTCATGTAAGCTCGTGTAAGTGTGTGTAAGTGTGTGTAAGTACGTGTAAGTGTGTGTAAGTGCGCGTAAGTACGTATAAATGCGTGTAACTGTGTGTTAGTGCGTGTAAGTGCATGTAAGTGCGTGTAAGTACGTGTAGGTGCGTGTAAGTACGTATTAGTGCCTGTAAATACGTGTAAGTGCGTGTTAGTACGTGTAAGTACGTGTAAGTGGGTGTACGTTTGTGTAAGTGCAAGTAAGTACGTGTAAGTACGTGTAAGTGCATGTAAGTGCGTGTAAGTGTGTGTAAGTGTGTGTGCGTACGTGTAAGTGCGTGTAAGTGCGTGTAAGTGTGTGTCAATGCGTGTAAGTGCGGTTTTAGTACGTGTATATTTGTGTAAGCTCGTGTAAGTGTGTGTAAGTACGTATAAGTGTGTCTAAGTGTGTGTAAGTGCCTGTAAATGCATGTAAGTGCATGTAAGTGCGTGTAAGTGAGTGTAAGTGCGTGTTAGTGTGTGTAAGTGTGTGTAAGTGCGTGTAAGTGCATATAGGTGCGTGTAATTTCGTGTAAGTGCGTGTAAGTACGTGTTAGTGCGTGCAAGTGCGTGTTAGAGCGTATAAGTGCGTGTAAGTGCGTGTAAGTGTGTGTAAGTGCGTATAAGTGCGTGTAAGAGGGTCTAAGTGCATGTACGTTTGTGCAAGTACGTGTAAGTGTGTATAAGTTTGTATCAGTACGTGTAAGTGTGTGTAAGTGCGTGTAAGTGCGTGTAAGTATGTGTAAGTGCGTGTAAGTGCATGTAAGTTCGTGTAAGTACGTGTAAGTTCGTGTAAGTACGTGCTAGTACTTGTACGTTTGTGTAAGTGTGCGTACGTGCGTGTAAGTACATGTAAGTGCATATAAGCGTATGTAAGTTCGTGTAAGTGTGTGTAAGTGCGTGTAAGTGCATGTAAGTACGTGTAAGTGGGTATAAGCGTGTGTAAGTGCGTGTAAGTGCGTGTAAGTGCATGTAAGTACGTGTAAGTGGGTATAAGCGTGTGTAAGTGCGTGTAAGAGCGTGTAAGTGCGTGTAAGTGTGTGTAAGTGCTTGTAAGTACGTGTAAGTGTGTGTAAGTGCGTACAAGTGCGTGTAAGTTGTGTAAGTGCATGTAGGTGCATGTAAGTACGTGTAAGTACGTGTAAGTGCATGTAAGTACATGTAAGTGCGTGTAAGTACGTGTAAGTGCATGTAAGTGCGTGTAAATGCGTGTAAGTGTATGTAAGTGCGCATAAGTGTATGCAGGTGCGTGTAAGTGTGTGTAAGTGTCTGTAGGTATGTATAAGTTAGTTAAGTACGTGTAAGTGCGTGTAAGTAGATGTAAGTTCTTGTAAGAGCGTGTAAGTGCGTGTAAGTGCATGTAAGTGTGTGTAAATGCATGTAAGTGTATGTAAGTGCGTGTAAGTGCTTGTAAGTGTATGCAAGTACGTGTAAGCGTGTGTAAGTGCGTGTAAGTGCGTGTAAGTATGTGTAAGTGCGTGTAAGTGCGCAAAAGTGTGTGTTAGTACGTGTAAGTGCATGTAAGTACGTGTAAGTGCGTGTGAGTGCATGTAAGTATGTATAAGTGCGTGTAAGTGCATATAAGTATGTCTAAGTACGTGTAAGTTTGTACAAGTGTGTGTGAGTACGTGTAAGTTTGTGTAAGTGCGTGTAAGTGCGTGTAACTGCATGTAAGTGTGTGTAAATACGTATAAGTGCGTGTAAGTGTATGTAAGTGCAGTTTAAGTTCGTATAAGTACGTGTAAGTGCGTGTATGTTTGTGTACGTACGTGTAAGTGCGTGTAACTATGTGTAAGTACGTGTAAGTACGTGTAAGTGCATGTAAGCACGTGGAAGTGCGTGTTAGTGTGTGTAAGTGCGTGTAAGTGTGTGTAACTGCGTGTAAGTACGTGTAAGTACGTGTAAGAATGTGTAAGTGCAAGTAAGGACAAGTACGTGTAAGTGCATGTAAGCACGTGTAAGTGCGTGTTAGTATGTGTAAGTACGTGTAAGTGGGTGTACTTTTGTGTAAGTGCAAGTAAGTGCGTGTAAGTACGTGTAAGTGCATGTAAGTACGTGTAAGTGCGTGTTAGTATGTGTAAGTACGTGTAAGTGGGTGTACTTTTGTGTAAGTGCAAGTAAGTGCGTGTAAGTACGTGTAAGTGCATGTAAGTGCGTGTAAGTGCGTGTAAGTGTGTGTAAGTACGTGTAAGTACGTATAAGTGTGTGTACATACGTATAAGTGTGTGTTAGTGCGTGTAAGTGTATGTCAGTGCGTGTAAGTGCGGTTTAAGTGAGTGTATACTCGTGTAAGTTCGTGTAAGTCTGTGTAAGTACGTGTGAGTGCGTCTAAGTGCGTGTAAGTGCGTGTAAGTACGTGTAAGTGCATGTAAGTGGGTGTAAATGTGTGTAAGTGCGTGTTAGTACGTATAAGTGCGTGTAAGTGCGTGTAAGTGTGTATAGGTGTGTGTAATATTGTATAAGTGCTTGTAAGTACGTGTTAGTGCGTGTAAGTACGTGTAAGTGCGTATACGTACGTGTAAGTACGTGTAAGTGTGTATAAGTTCGTACAAGTGCGTGTAAGTACGTGTAAGTTTGTATAAGTACGTGTAAGTGCGTGTAAGTGGGTGTAAGTTCGTGTAAGTGCGTGTAAGTACATGTAAGTGCGTGTAAGTGCGTGTAAGTATGTGTAAGTGCATGTAAGTTTGTGTAAGTGCGTGTTAGTACGTGTACGTTTGTGTAACTGCATGTAAGTCTGTGTAAGTGCGTATAAGCACGTGTAAGTTCGTGTAAGTGCGTGCAAGTACGTGTAAGTACGTGTAAGTGCGTGTAAGTATGTGTAAGTACGTGTAAGTGCATGTAAGAGCCTGTAAGTGCATGTACATGTGTGTAAGTACTTGTAAGTACATGTAAGTGCGTGTAAGTGCGTGTAAGTGCGTGTAAGTTCGTTTAAGTGCATGTAAGTGTGTGTAAGTGCATGTAAGTGCGTGTAAGTGCATGTAAGTACGTGTATGTGCGTGTAAGTATGTAGAAGTGCATGTAAGTACTTGTAAATGCGTGTAAGTGTGTGTAAGTGTGTGTAAGTGCATGCAGGTACGTGTAAGTGTGTGTAAGTGTGTGTAAGTATGTGTAAGTACGTGTAAGTGCGTGTAAGTGTGTGTAAGTGTGTGTAAGTATGTGTAAGTACGTGTAAGTGCGTGTAAGTGTGTGTAAGTGGATGTAAGTTCTTGTAAGAGCGTGTAAGTGCGTGTAAGTGCGTGTACGTGCATGTACATGCGTGTAAGTTTGTGTACGTGTATGTACGTGCGTGTAAGTACTTGTAAGTGAGTGCAAGTGCGTGTAAGTGTGTGTAAGTACGTGTAAGTTCATGTAAGTGCGTGTAAGTGCGTGTAAGTGCGTGTAAGTGTGTGTAAGGCTGTGTAAGTGCGTGTAAGTGTGTGAAAGTGTGTAAGTGCATGTACGTGCGTGTAAGTGTGTGTAAGTGCGTGTAAATGCGTGTAAGTTTGTGTAAGTGCGTGTAAGCATGTGTAAGTGCGCGTTCGTGCATGTAAGTGCGTGTAAGTACGTGTAAGTGCGTGTAAGTACGTTTAAGTGCGTGTAAGTGCGTGTAAGTTCGTGTAAGTGCATGTAAGTGCGTGTAAGTGCGTGTAAGTACGTATAAGTGCGTGTAAGTACGTGTAAGTGCGTGTAAGTACGTATAAGTGTGAATAAGTGCGTGGAAGTGCCTGTAAGTGCGTGTAAGTTCGTGTAAGTGTGTGTAAGTATGTGCAAGTGCATGTAAGTATGTGTAAGTGTGTATAAAAGCGTGTCAGTGTGTGTAAGTGCGTGTGAGTGTGTGTATGTATATATAAGTGCGTGTAAGTTTGTGTAAGTGTGTGTAAGTACGTGTAAGTTCATGTAAGTGCGTGTAAGTGTGTGTAAGTGCGTGTAAGTACGTGGAAGTACGTGTACGTGCGTGTAAGTACGTGTAAGTGCATGTTAGCACGTGTAAGTGCGTGTAAGTGAGTGTAAGTGCGTGTAAGTGGATGTAAGTACGTGTAAGCGCAAGTACGTGTGTGTAAATACGTGTAAGTGCATGTAAGTGCGTGTAAGTATGTGCAAGTGCATGTAAGTGTGTATAAGTGCGTGTAAGTGCGTGTAAGTACGTGTAATTTCGTGTAAGTGTGTATAAGTGTATATAAGTGCGTGTAAGTGTGTGTAAGTGCGTGTACGTGCGGTTTAAGTTCATGTAAGTGCGTATAAGTGCGTGTAAGTGTGTTTCAGTGCGTGTAAGTGCGGTTTAAGTGCTTATAATTTTGTATAAGTTCGTATAAGTGCTTATAAGTGCCTATAAGTGCGTGTAAGTACGTGTAAGTGCATGTTAGTGCGTGTAAGTGCATGTAAGTACGTGTAAGTGGGTGTAAGTGCGTGTTAGTGCGTGTAAGTGCGTGTAAGTGTGTGTAAGTGTGTGTAGGTGTGTGTGATTTTGTGTAAGTGTGTGTAAGTGCGTGTTAGTGCATGTAAGTGTGTGTAAGTGCGTGTACGTGTGTGTACATGCGTGTAAGTGTATGTAAGTGCGTGTAAGTGCATGTAAGTACATGTAAGTGCGTGTAAGTGTGTGTGAGTACGTGTACGTTTATGTAAGTGCGTATAACTGCGTATAAGTGCGCTTAAGTGTGTATAAGTGTGTGTAAGTGCGGTTTAAGTTCGTGTAAGTGCGTGTAAGTGCGTGTCAGTGCGTGTAGGTGCGGTTTAATTGCGTGGGATTTCGTGTAAGTTCGTGTAAGTGCGTGTAAGTGCGTGTCAGTGCGTGTAGGTGCGGTTTAATTGCGTGGGATTTCGTGTAAGTTCGTGTAAGTGCGTGTAAGTGCGTGTCAGTGCGTGTAGGTGCGGTTTAATTGCGTGGGATTTCGTGTAAGTTCGTGTAAGTGCGTGTAAGTGCGTGTCAGTGCGTGTAGGTGCGGTTTAATTGCGTGGGATTTCGTGTAAGTTCGTGTAAGTGCGTGTAAGTGCATGTAAGTGCGTGTAAGTGTGTGTAAGTGCGTGTAAGTGCATGTAAGTGTGTGTAATTGTGTGTAAGTGCGTGTTATTACGTGTAAGTGTGTGTAAGTACGTGTAAGTGTGTATAGGTGCGTGTAAGTGCGTGTTAGTGCGTGTAAGTGCGTGTAAGTTTGTATAAGTGCGTGTAAGTGTGTGTAAGTGTGTGTAAGCGTGTATAAGTGTGTGTAAGAGCGTCTTAGTATTTGTAAGTTTGTGCAAGTGCGTGTAAGTACGTGTAAGTTTGCATAAGTACGTGTAAGTGCGTGTAAGTGCGTGTAAGTTTGTCTAAGTGTGTATAAGTACGTGTAAGTGCGTGTGAGTGCGTGTAAGTACGTGTAAGTGCGTGTAAGTTCGTGTAAGAGCGTGTTAGTACGTGTACGTTTGTGTAAGTGCATGTAAGTGCGTGGAAGTGTGTATAAGCACGTCTAAGTTCGTATAAGGGCGTGTAAGTACGTGTAAGTGTGTGTAAGTGCGTGTAAGTATGTGTAAGTGTGTGTAAGTGTGTGTAAGAGCGTGTAAGTATGTGTAAGTACTTCTAAGTGCTCGTAAGTACGTGTAAGTGTGTGTAAGTGCGTGTGAGTGCGTGTAAGTTCGTGTAAGTGCATGTAAGTGCGTGTAAGTGTGTGTAAGTGCGTGTAAGTGCATGTAAGTGTATGTAAGTACGTGTAAGTGCGTGGAAGTGCGTGAAGTACGTGTAAATGTGTGGAAGTGTGTATACGTGTGTGTAAGTGCATGCAAGTGCATGTAAGTGTGTGTAAGTGTGTGTAAGTATGTGTAAGTATGTGTAAGTGCGTGTAAGTGTGTGTAACTGGATGTAAGTTCTTGTAAGAGCGTATAAGTGCGTGTAAGTGCGTGTAAGTGCGTGTAAATGCGTGTAAGTTTGTGTAAGTGTGTGTAAGTGCGTGTAAGTGCTTGTAAGTGTGTGCAAGTGCGTACAAGTGTGTGTAAGTGCGTGTAAGTGTGTGTAAGTGTGTGTAAGTGCGTGTAAGTGCATGTAAGTGCGTGTAAGTAGGCGTAAGTGCGTGTAAGTGTGTGTAAGTGTGTAAGTGCGTGTACGTGCGTGTAAGTGTGTGTAAGTGTGTGTAAGTGCGTGTAAGTTCGTGTTAGTACGTGTAAGTTTGTAAAAGTGCGTATAAGCATGTGTAAGTGCGTGTAAGTGCATATAAGTGCGTGTAAGTGCGTGGAAGTACCTGTAAGTGCGTATGAGTTCGTGTAAGTGCGTGCAAGTACGTGTAAGTGCGTGTAAGTATGTGTAAGTGTGTATAAAAGCGAGTCAATGTGTGTAAGTGCGTGTAAGTGTGTGTATGTATATATACATGCGTGGAAGTTCGTGTAAGTGTGTGTAAGTACGTATAAGTTCATGTAAGTGTGTGTAAGTGTGTGTAAGTGCGTGTAAGTACGTATAAGTACGTGTAAGTGCGTGTAAGTACGTGTAAGTGCATGTAAGCACGTGTAAGTGCGTGTAAGTGAGTGTAAGTGCGTGTAAGTGCGTGTAAGTACGTGTAAGTGCATGTAAGCACGTGTAAGTGCGTGTAAGTGAGTGTAAGTGCGTGTAAGTGGGTGTAAGTGCGTGTAAGTGCAAGTAAGTGTGTGTAAATATGTGTAAGTGCGTGGAAGTGCGTGTAAGTACGTGTAAGCGCAAGTAAGTGTGTGTAAATACGTGTAAGTGCATGTAAGTGCGTGTAAGTATGTGCAAGTGCATGTAAGTGTGTATAAGTGCATGTAAGTGTCTGTAAGTACGTGTAATTTCGTGTAAGTGCGTGTAAGTGTATGTTAGTGCGTGTAAGTGTGTGTATGTGCGTGTACGTGTGGTTTAAGTTCGTTTAAGTGCGTATAAGTGTGTGTAAGTGTATGTCAGTGCGTGTAAGTGCGGTTTAAGTGCGTATGATTTTGTGTAAGTTCGTGTAAGTGTGTATAAGTGCGTGTAAGTGCTTATAAGTGCGTGTAAGTGCGTGTAAGTGCGTGTAAGTGCATGTAAGTGTGTGTCAGTGCGTGTAAGTACGTGTAAGTGCATGTAAGTACATGTTAGTGCGTGTAAGTACGTGTACGTGCGTAAAAGTGCGTGTAGGTGCGTGTGATTTCGTGTAAGTGTTTTTAAGTGCGTGATAGTGCATCTAAGTGCGTGTAAGTGCGTGTAAGTGCGTGTACGTGCGTGTAAGTGTGTGTAAGTGCGTGTAAGTGCATGTAAGTGCGTCTAAGTGTGTTTAAGTTCGTGCAAGTACGTATAAGTGCGTGTAAGTTTGTGTAAGTGTGTGTAAGTACGTGTAAGTGCGTGTAAGTACGTGTAAGTGCGTGTGAGTGCGTGTAAGTGTATGTAAGTGCAGTTTAAGTTTATGTTAGTGCGTGTGAGTGCCCGTAAGTTTGTGTAAGTGTGTGTAAGTGCATGTAGGTGCATGTAAGTACGTGTTAGTACGTATAAGTACGTGTAAGTGCAAGTAGGTGCGTGTAAGTATGTATAAGTGCGTGTTAGTGGGTGTAAGTGCGTGTAACTGCAAGTAAGTGCGTGTAAGTACGTGTAAGTGCGTGTAAGTGCGTGTAAGTGCGTGTAAGTGTGTGTAAGTGCGTGTACGTGCGTGTAAGTATGTATAAGTGCGTGTTAGTGGGTGTAAGTGCGTGTAACTGCAAGTAAGTGCGTGTAAGTACGTGTAAGTGCGTGTAAGTGCGTGTAAGTGCGTGTAAGTGTGTGTAAGTGCGTGTAAGTGCATGTAAGTGCGTGTAAGTATGTGTAAGTACATGTACGTTTGTGTAAGTGCATGTAACTGCATATAAGTGCATGTAAGTGTGTGTAAGTGCGTACAAGTGTGGTTTAACTTCGTGTAAGTGCGTGTATGTATGTGTCAGTACGTGTAAGTGTGGTTGAGTACGTGGGATTTCGTGTAATTTCATATAATTGCGTGTAAGTGTGTGTAAGTGTGGGTAAGTGCGTTTAAGTGCATGTAACTGCGTATAAGTGCCTGTAAGTGCGTATCAGTGTGTGTAAGTGCGTGTAAGTGCGTAAAAGTGCGTGTACGTGTGTGTAAGTACGTGTAAGTGCGTGTGAGTGTGTGTAAGTGTGTGGAAGTGCGTGTAAGTGCGTCTAAGTGCCTGTATGTTTGTACAAGTGTGTGTAAGTGCATGTATGTTATTGTAAGTGCGTGTAAGTGCGTGCATGTGCGTGTAAGTGCATGTTAGTGCATGTAAGTGTGTGTTAGTGAACGTAAGTTTGTGTAGGTGCGTGTAAGTGCGTGTAAGTGCGTGTAAGTGGATGTAAGTTCATGTAAGAGCGTGTAAGTACGTGTAAGTACGTGTAAGTGCATGTAAGTGCATGTAAGTGCATGTAAGTGCAGTTTAAATTTGTGTAAGTGCGTGTAAATGCGTGTAAGTTTGTGTAAGTGCGTATAAGTGCGTGTAAGTGCATGTAAGTGCAGTTTAAATTTGTGTAAGTGCGTGTAAATGCGTGTAAGTTTGTGTAAGTGCGTATAAGTGCGTGTAAGTGCATGTAAGTACGTGTAAGTATGTGTAAGTACGTGTAAGTGCAAGTACGTGCGTATAAGTATGTAGAAGTGCATGTAAGCACGAGTAAGTGCGTATAAGTACGTGTAAGTGCGTGTAAATACGTATAAGTGTATGTAAGTGCGTGTAATATGTGTAAGTTTGTGTAAGTACATACAAGTGCGAGTACGTGCGTATAAGTACGTGTAAGTACCTGTACGTTTGTGAAAGTGCTTGTAACTACGTGTAAGTGCGTATAAGTGTGTGTAAGTGCGTGTAAGTGCGGTTTAAGTTCGTGTAAGTGCGTGTAAGTGCGTGTCAGTGCGTGTAAGTGCGTGTAAGTGTGTGTAAGTGTGTGTAAGTGTGTGTAAGTGCGTGTCAGTGTGTGTAAGTGCATGTAAGTGCGTGTAAGTGCGTGTAGGCACGTGTAATTTTGTGTAAGTGTGTGTAAGTGCATATTAGTGCGTGTAAGTGCGTGTACGTGTGAGTAAGTGCGTGTAAGTGTGTGTAAGTATGTGTAAGTTTGTATAAGAGTGTGTAAGTGTGTCTAAGTACGTGTAAGTTCGTGCAAGTACGTGTATGTGCGTGCAAGTTCGTATAAGTGCGTGTAAGTGCATGTAAGTACGTGTAAGTGCGTGTTAGTGCATGTAAGTGCGTGTAAGTGTGTGTAAGTTTGTGTAAGTATGTGTTAGTGCGTGTGCATTTGTGTAAGTGCGTGTAAGTGCGTGTAAGTGAGTGTAAGCACGTGTAAGTTCGTGTAAGTACGTGTAAGTGCGTGTAAGTGCATGTAAGTGCGTGTAAATGCGTGTAAGTACGTGTTAGTGCGTGTAAGTGTGTATAAGTGCTTGTAAGTGCCTGTAAGTGCGTGTAAGTGCGTGTAAGTGTGTGTAAGTTTGTATAAGTGCGTGTAAGTGCATGTAAGTGCGTGTAAGTGTGTGTAAGTGCATGTAAGTTTGTGTAAGTGCGTGTAAGTACATGTAAGTACATGTAAGTTCGTGTATGTGCGTGTTAGTATGTGTACGTTCGCATAAGTGCATGTAAGTGTGTGTAAGTGCGTATAAGCACGTGTAAGTGCGTGTAAGTGCGTGTAAGTGCGTATAAGTGCGTGTAAGTGCGTGTAAGTGCGTATAAGTGCGTGTAAGTGCATGTAAGTACATGTAAGTATGTGTAAGTATGTGTCAGTGCAAGTGAGTGTGTATAAGTATGTGTAAGTGCATGTAAGCATCAGTAAGTGCGTGTAAGTACGTGTAATTACGTGTTAGTGGGTGTAAGTACGTGTAAGTGCAAGTAAGTACGTGTAAGTACATGTAAGTGCGTGTATGTGCGTGTTAGTATGTGTACGTTCGTATAAGTGCATGTAAGTGTGTGTAAGTGCGTGGAAGTGCGTATAAGTGCGTGTAAGTGCGTGTCATTGCGTATAAGTGCGGTTTAAGTGCGTGGGAGTTCGTGTAAGTTCGTGTATGTGATAAGTGCGTGTAAGTGCGTGTAAGTGCGTATAAGTGCGTGTAAGTGCATGTAAGTACATGTAAGTATGTGTAAGTATGTGTCAGTGCAAGTGAGTGTGTATAAGTATGTGTAAGTGCATGTAAGCATCAGTAAGTGCGTGTAAGTACGTGTAATTACGTGTTAGTGGGTGTAAGTACGTGTAAGTGCAAGTAAGTACGTGTAAGTACATGTAAGTGCGTGTATGTGCGTGTTAGTATGTGTACGTTCGTATAAGTGCATGTAAGTGTGTGTAAGTGCGTGGAAGTGCGTATAAGTGCGTGTAAGTGCGTGTCATTGCGTATAAGTGCGGTTTAAGTGCGTGGGAGTTCGTGTAAGTTCGTGTATGTGATAAGTGCGTGTAAGTGCGTGTAAGTGCGTATAAGTGCGTGTAAGTGCATGTAAGTACATGTAAGTATGTGTAAGTATGTGTCAGTGCAAGTGAGTGTGTATAAGTATGTGTAAGTGCATGTAAGCATCAGTAAGTGCGTGTAAGTACGTGTAATTACGTGTTAGTGGGTGTAAGTACGTGTAAGTGCAAGTAAGTACGTGTAAGTACATGTAAGTGCGTGTATGTGCGTGTTAGTATGTGTACGTTCGTATAAGTGCATGTAAGTGTGTGTAAGTGCGTGGAAGTGCGTATAAGTGCGTGTAAGTGCGTGTCATTGCGTATAAGTGCGGTTTAAGTGCGTGGGAGTTCGTGTAAGTTCGTGTATGTGATAAGTGCGTGTAAGTGCGTGTAAGTGCGTATAAGTGCGTGTAAGTGCATGTAAGTACATGTAAGTATGTGTAAGTATGTGTCAGTGCAAGTGAGTGTGTATAAGTATGTGTAAGTGCATGTAAGCATCAGTAAGTGCGTGTAAGTACGTGTAATTACGTGTTAGTGGGTGTAAGTACGTGTAAGTGCAAGTAAGTACGTGTAAGTACATGTAAGTGCGTGTATGTGCGTGTTAGTATGTGTACGTTCGTATAAGTGCATGTAAGTGTGTGTAAGTGCGTGGAAGTGCGTATAAGTGCGTGTAAGTGCGTGTCATTGCGTATAAGTGCGGTTTAAGTGCGTGGGAGTTCGTGTAAGTTCGTGTATGTGATAAGTGCGTGTAAGTGCGTGTAAGTGCGTATAAGTGCGTGTAAGTGCATGTAAGTACATGTAAGTATGTGTAAGTATGTGTCAGTGCAAGTGAGTGTGTATAAGTATGTGTAAGTGCATGTAAGCATCAGTAAGTGCGTGTAAGTACGTGTAATTACGTGTTAGTGGGTGTAAGTACGTGTAAGTGCAAGTAAGTACGTGTAAGTACATGTAAGTGCGTGTATGTGCGTGTTAGTATGTGTACGTTCGTATAAGTGCATGTAAGTGTGTGTAAGTGCGTGGAAGTGCGTATAAGTGCGTGTAAGTGCGTGTCATTGCGTATAAGTGCGGTTTAAGTGCGTGGGAGTTCGTGTAAGTTCGTGTATGTGATAAGTGCGTGTAAGTGCGTGTAAGTGCGTATAAGTGCGTGTAAGTGCATGTAAGTACATGTAAGTATGTGTAAGTATGTGTCAGTGCAAGTGAGTGTGTATAAGTATGTGTAAGTGCATGTAAGCATCAGTAAGTGCGTGTAAGTACGTGTAATTACGTGTTAGTGGGTGTAAGTACGTGTAAGTGCAAGTAAGTACGTGTAAGTACATGTAAGTGCGTGTATGTGCGTGTTAGTATGTGTACGTTCGTATAAGTGCATGTAAGTGTGTGTAAGTGCGTGGAAGTGCGTATAAGTGCGTGTAAGTGCGTGTCAGTGCGTGTAAGTGCGTGTAAGTGTGTGTATGTATATATAAGTGCGTGTAAGTTCGTGTAAGTGCGTGTACGTACGTGTAAGTGCATGTAAGCACGTGTAAGTATGTGTAAGTGAATGTAAGTGCGTGTAAGTGGCTGTAAGTACGTGTACGTACAAGTAAGTATGTGTAAATACGTGTAAGTGTGTGTAAGTACGTGTAAGTACGTGTACGTGCGTGTAAGTGCGTGTAAGTGCGTGTACGTGTGTGTAAGTGCGTGTAAGTGTGTGTAAGTCTGTATAAGTGCGTGTAAGTGCGTGTAAGTACGTGTAAGAGCATGTAAGTGTGCGGAAGTATGTAAGTGCATATACGTACGTGTAAGTGTGTGTAAGTGTGTGTAAGTACTTGTAAGTACGTGTACGTGCGTATAAGTGCGTGTAAGTGCGTGTAAGTTCATGTAAGCGCGTATAAGTACGTGTAAGTGCGTGGAAGTGCGTGTGAGTACGTGTAAATGCGTGTAAGTGTGTATAAGTGTGTGTAAGTGCATGCAGGTGCGTGTAAGTGTGTGTAAGCGTGTGTAAGTATGTATAAGTGTGTGTAAGTGTATGTAAGTGTGTGTAAGTGTGTGTAAGTGGATGTAAGTTGTTGTAAGATCGTATAAGTGCGTGTAAGTGCGTGTAAGTGCCTGTAAATGTATGTAAGTTTGTGTAAGTGTGTGTAAGTGCATGTAAGTGCTTGTAAGTGTGTGCAAGTGCATGTAAGTGTGTGTAAGTGCGTGGAAGTGCGTATAAGTGCGTGTAAGTGCGTGTCATTGCGTGTAAGTATGTGTAAGGGCGTGTAAGTACGTGTAAGAGCATGTAAGTGTGCGGAAGTATGTAAGTGCATATACGTACGTGTAAGTGTGTGTAAGTGTGTGTAAGTGCGTGTACGTTTGTGTAAGTGCATGTAAGTTTGTGTAAGTGCGTGTAAGCATGTGTAAGTGCAAGTTCGTGCATGTAAGTGCGTGTAAGTGCGTGTAAGTGCGTGTAAGTGCGTGTAAGTATGTGTAAGCTCGTGTAAGTGCGTGTAAGTGCGTGTAAGTGCGTGTAAGTACGTGTACGTTCGTGTAAGTGCGTATAAGTGCGTGTAATTGCGTGGAAGTGCCTGTAAGTGCATATAAGTTTGTGTGAGTGCGTGTTAGTACGTCTAAGTATGTAAAAGTACGTGTAAGTGTGTATAAAAGCGTGTCAGTGCGTGTAAGTGCGTGTAAGTGTGTGTATGTATATATAAGTGCGTGTAAGTTCGTGTAAGTGCGTGTACGTACGTGTAAGTGCATGTAAGCACGTGTAAGTATGTGTAAGTGAATGTAAGTGCGTGTAAGTGGCTGTAAGTACGTGTACGTACAAGTAAGTATGTGTAAATACGTGTAAGTGTGTGTAAGTACGTGTAAGTACGTGTAAGTGCATGTAAGTGCGTATACGTGCGTGTAAGTGCGTGTAAATACGTGTAATTTTCTGTAAGTGCGTGTAAGTACGTGTAAGTGCATGTAAGTGCGTATACGTGCGTGTAAGTGCGTGTAAATACGTGTAATTTTCTGTAAGTGCGTGTAAGTGTATGTAAGTGCGTGTAAGTGTGTGTAAGTGCGTGTACGTGCGGTTTAGGTTCGTGTAAGTGCGTATATGTGCGTGTAATCATGTGTCAGTGCGTGTAAGTGCGGTTTAAGTGCGTATAATTTTGTATAAGTTCGTGTAAGTATGTATAAGTACGTGTAAGTGCGTATAAGTGCGTGTAAGTACGTGTAAGTGCGTGTAAGTGCATGTAAGTGCCTGTAAGTGCGTGTAAGTACATGTAAGTGCGTGTAAGTGCATGTTAGTGCGTGTAAGTGCGTGTAGGTGCGTGTAAGTGCGTGTAAGTGCGTGTAAGTGCATGTTAGTGCGTGTAAGTGCGTGTAGGTGCATGTAAGTGCGTGTAGGTGCGTGTGATTTCGTGTAAGTGTGTGTAAGTGTGTGTTAGTGCGTGTAAGTGCGTGTAAGTACGTGTAAGTGTGTGTACGTACGTGTAAGTGTGTGTAAGTGCGTGTAAGTACATGTAAGTGCGTCTAAGTGTGTTTACGTTCGTGCAAGTGCGTGTAAGTGCGTGTAAGGTTGTGTAAGTGCGTGTAAGTGCGTGTAAGTGCGTGTAAGTGTGTGTAAGTGCGTGTAAGTACATGTAAGTGCGTCTAAGTGTGTTTACGTTCGTGCAAGTGCGTGTAAGTGCGTGTAAGGTTGTGTAAGTGCGTGTAAGTGCGTGTAAGTGCATGTAAGTGCGTATAAGTGCGTGTAAGTGCATGTAAGTGCGGTTTAAGTTCGTGTAAGTGCGTGTAAGTGCGTGTCATTGCGTATAAGTGCGGTTTAAGTGCGTGGGAGTTCGTGTAAGTTCGTGTATGTGATAAGTGCGTGTAAGTGCGTGTAAGTGCGTGTCATTGCGTATAAGTGCGGTTTAAGTGCGTGGGAGTTCGTGTAAGTTCGTGTATGTGATAAGTGCGTGTAAGTGCGTGTAAGTGCGTTTAAGTGCGTGTAAGTGCGTGTAAGTGCGTGTAAGTGCGTGTCACTGTGTATAAGTGCGTGTAAGTGCGTGTAAGTACGTGTAGGTGTGTGTAATTTTGTGTAAGTGTGTGTAAGTGCGTGTTAGTGCGTGTAAGTCTGTGTACGTGCGTGTAAGTACGTGTAAGTGCGTATAAGTGCGTGTAAGTGCGTGTAAGTACGTGTAGGTGTGTGTAATTTTGTGTAAGTGTGTGTAAGTGCGTGTTAGTGCGTGTAAGTCTGTGTACGTGCGTGTAAGTACGTGTAAGTGCGTATAAGTGTGTGTAACTGTGTATAAGTGCGTGTAAGTGCATCTAAGTGCGTGTATGTTCGTACAAGTGCGTGTAAGTGCGTGAAAGTTCGTGTAAGTATGTGTAAGTACGTGTAAGTGTGTGTAAGTGCGTGTTAGTGCATGTAAGTGCGTGTAAGTGTACGTATGTTTGTGTAGGTGCGTGTAAGTACGTGTAAGTGCGTGTAAGTATGTGTAAGTGCGTATAAGTACGTGTAAGTGTGTGTAAGTAGATGTAAGTTCATGTAAGAGCGTATAAGTACGTGTAAGTGCATGTAAGTGCATGTAAGTGCGTGTAAGTGCATGTATGTGCAGTTTAAGTTTGTGTAAGTGCGTGTAAATGCGTGTAAGTTTGTGTAAGTGCGTATAAGTGCGTGTAAGTGCATGTAAGTACATGTAAGTATGTGTAAGTATGTGTCAGTGCAAGTGAGTGTGTATAAGTATGTGTAAGTGCATGTAAGCATCAGTAAGTGCGTGTAAGTACGTGTAATTACGTGTTAGTGGGTGTAAGTACGTGTAAGTGCAAGTAAGTACGTGTAAGTACATGTAAGTGCGTGTAAGTGCATATAAGTACGTGTAAGTGTGTATAAGTGCATATAAGTGCGTGTAAGTGCGTGTAAGTGTGTGTAAGTACGGGTACATTTGTGTAAGTGCTTGTAACTGCGCGTAATTGCGTATAAGTGTGTGTAAGTGCGTGTAATTGCGATTTAAGTTCCTGTAAGTGCGTGTAAGTGCGTGTCAGTGTGTGTAAGTGCGGTTTAAGTGCGTGTAATTTCGTGTACATTCGTGTAAGTGCGTGTAAGTGCGTGTAAGTGCGTGTAAGTGCGTGTAAGTGCGTGTACGTGTGTGTAAGTGCGTGTCAGTGTGTGTAAGTGCATGTCAGTGTGTGTAAGTGCGTGTAAGTGCGTGTAAGTGCGTGTACGTGTGTGTAAGTGCGTGTCAGTGTGTGTAAGTGCATGTCAGTGTGTGTAAGTGCGTGTAAGTGTGTGTAAGTGCGTGTAGGCACGTGTAATTTCGTGTAAGTGTGTGTAAGTGCGTGTCAGTGCGTGTAAGTGCGTGTACGTGCATGTAAGTACGTGTAAGTGTGTGTAAGTATCTGTAAGTTCGTATAAGTACGTGTAAGTGCGTCTAAGTGCGTGCAAGTTGGGACAAGTGTATGTAAGTCACGTAAGTTCGTGTAAGTGCGTGAAAGTGCGTGTAAGTGTGTGTAAGTGCGTGTTAGTGCATGTAAGTGCGTGCAAGTGCGTGTAAGTTTGTGTAATTATGTGTTAGTGTGTGTACATTCGTATAAGTGTGTGTAAGTGCGTGTAAGTGCGTTGAAGTGTGCGTAAGCATGTGTAAGTTTGTGTAAGTACGTATAAGTACGTGTAAGTGCGTGTAAGTGTGTGTAAGTGCGTGTAAATGCGTGTAAGTGCGTGTAAGTGCATGTAAGTGCGTGTAAGTGCGTGTAAGTGCATGTAAGTGTGTATAAGTGCTCGTAAGTGCGTGTAAGTGCGTGTAAGTACGTGTAAGTGCGTGTGAGTGTATGTAAGTACGTGTAAGTACGTATATGTGTGTGTAAATGCGTGTAAGTGTATGTAAGTACGTGTAAGTGCATGTAGGTGCGTGTAAGTGCGTGTAAGTGCACGTAAGTTTGTGTAGGTGTGTGTAAGTACGTGTAAGTGCGTGTAAGTATGTGTAAGTGTGTATAAGTGCGTGTAAGTGAATATAAGTGGATGTAAGTTCATGGAAGAGCGTGTAAGTGCGTGTAAGTGTGTGTAAGTGCGTGTAAGTGCGTGTAAGTGCATGTAAGTGCGTGTAAGTGTGTGTAAGTGCGTGTAAGTACATGTAAGTGCGTGTAAGTGCATGTTAGTGCGTGTAAGTGCGTGTAGGTGCATGTAAGTGCGTGTAGGTGCGTGTGATTTCGTGTAAGTGTGTGTAAGTGTGTGTTAGTGCGTGTACGTGCGTGTAAGTACGTGTAAGTGCGTGTGAGTGTATGTAAGTACGTGTAAGTACGTATATGTGTGTGTAAATGCGTGTAAGTGTATGTAAGTACGTGTAAGTGCATGTAAGTGCGTATAAGTGCGTGTAAGTGCGTGGAAGTGCCTGTAAGTGCATGTAAGTTTGTGTGAGTGCGTGTTAGTACGTGTAAGTATGTATAAGTATGTGTAAGTGTGTATAAAAGCGTGTCAGTGCCTGTAAGTGCGTGTAGGTGTGTGTATGTATATATAAGTGCGTGTAAGTTCGTGTAAGTGCATGTACGTCCGTCTAAGTGCATGTAAGCACGTGTAAGTATGTGTAAGTGAATGTAAGTGCGTGTAAGTGGCTGTAAGTACGTGTAAGTACAAGTAAGTATGTGTAAATACGTGTAAGTGCGTGTAAGTACGTGTAAGTACGTGTAAGTGCATGTAAGTGCGTACACGTGCGTGTAAGTGCGTGTAAATACGTGTAATTTTCTGTAAGTGCGTGTAAGTGTATGTAAGTGCGTGTAAGTGTGTGTAAGTGCGTGTACGTGCGGTTTAAGTTCGTGTAAGTGCGTATATGTGCGTGTAATCATGTGTCAGTGCGTGTAAGTACGGTTTAAGTGCGTATAATTTTGTATAAGTTCGTGTAAGTATGCATAAGTACGTGTAAGTGCTTTTAAGTGCGTGTAAGTACGTGTAAGTGCGTGTAAGTGCATGTAAGTGCCTGTAAGTGCGTGTAAGTACATGTAAGTGCGT
>SZWC01002727.1:88691-102444 GCA_023375785.1 Penium margaritaceum
AAGTGCGTGTAAGTGCGTGTCAGTGCGTGTAAGTGCGTGTAAGTGCGTGTAAGTGCGTGTAAGTGCGTGTACGTGTGTGTAAGTGCGTGTCAGTGTGTGTAAGTGCATGTCAGTGTGTGTAAGTGCGTGTAAGTGTGTGTAAGTGCGTGTAGGCACGTGTAATTTTGTGTAAGTGTGTGTAAGTGCGTGTCAGTGCGTGTAAGTGCGTGTACGTGCATGTAAGTACGTGTAAGTGTGTGTAAGTATCTGTAAGTTCGTATAAGTGCGTGTAAGTGCGTCTAAGTGCGTGCAAGTTGGGACAAGTGTCTGTAAGTCACGTAAGTTCGTGTAAGTGCGTGTAAGTGCGTGTAAGTGTGTGTAAGTGCGTGTTAGTGCATGTAAGTGCGTGCAAGTGCGTGTAAGTTTGTGTAATTATGTGTTAGTGTGTGTACATTCGTATAAGTGCGTGTAAGTGCGTGTAAGTGCATGTAAGTGCGTGTAAGTGCGTGTAAGTGTGTGTAAGTAAGTGTAAATACGTGTAAGTGCGTGTAAGTGCATGTAAGTGTGTATAAGTGCTCGTAAGTGCGTGTAAGTGCGTGTAAGTACGTGTAAGTGCGTGTGAGTGTATGTAAGTACGTGTAAGTACGTATATGTGTGTGTAAATGCGTGTAAGTGTGTGTAAGTACGTGTAAGTGCATGTAGGTGCGTGTAAGTACGTGTAAGTGCACGTAAGTTTGTGTAGGTGTGTGTAAGTACGTGTAAGTGCGTGTAAGTATGTGTAAGTGTGTATAAGTGCCTGTAAGTGAATATAAGTGGATGTAAGTACATGGAAGAGCATGTGAGTGCGTGTAAGTGTGTGTAAGTACCTGTAAGTGCTTGTAAATGCGTACAAGTTTGTGTAAGTGCGTGTAAGTGTGTGTAAGTGTTTATACGTACGTGTAAGTGTGTGTAACTGCGTTCAAGTGCGTGTAAGTGCGTGTAAGTGTGTGTAAGTGCGTGTAGGTATGTAAGTGCGTGTATGTGCAAGTTCGTGCGTGTAAGTGCGTGTAAGTGTGTGTAAGTGCATGTAAGTGGGTATAAGTGTGTGTAAGTTTGTCTAAGTGCGTGTAAGTGCATGTAAGTGCGTGTAAGTTTGTGTAAGTACATGTAAGTGTGTGTAAGTGTATATAAGTATGTGTAAGTGCATGCAAGTGTGTGTCAGTGTGTGTAAGTGCGTATAATTGCGTGTATATATGTATAAGTGCTTGTAAGTGCGTATAAGTGCGTGTAAGTGTGTGTAAGTGCGTGTAAGTGCGTGTAAATGCGTGTAAGTGTGTGTAAGTGCGTGTAAGTGCGTGTAAATGCGTGTAAGTGTGTGTAAGTACGTGTAAGTTTATGTAAGTGTGTGTAAGTGTGTGTAAGTGTGTGTAAGTGTGTAAGTGTGTGTAATTGCATGTTAGTGTGTGTAAGTACGTGTAAGTTCATGTAAGTGCGCGAAGGCATGTATAAGTATGAGTTCATGTGTGTACGTGGGTGTAAGTGCATGTAAGTGGGTATAAGTGTTTGTAATTGTGTGTAAGTTTGTATAAGTGCATGTAAGTGCGTGTAAGTGCATGTAAGTGCATGTAAGTGCGTTTAAGTGTGTGTAAGTGTGTGTAAGTGCATGTAAGTGCGAATTAGTATGTGTAAGTGCGTATAAGTGCATGTCAGTGCGTGTAAGTATGTGTAAGTGTGTGTAAGTGCGTGTAAGTACATGTAAGTGCGTGTAAGTGTGTGTAAGTGCGTATAAGTGCATGTCAGTGCGTGTAAGTATGTGTAAGTGTGTGTAAGTGCGTGTAAGTACATGTAAGTGCGTGTAAGTGTGTGTAAGTGTGTGTACGTACATATAAGTACGTATAAGTGCGTGTAAGTTCATGTAAGTACGTGTAAGTGCGTGTACGTACGTGGAAGTGCGTGTAAAATTGTGTAAGTACGTGTAAGTGCGTGTACGTGTGTGTAAGTGCGTGTAAGTTCGTGTAAGTGCTCGTATGTGCGTGTAAGTGCGTGTAAGTGCGTGTAAGTGCGTGTTTCTTTTTGTAAGTGTGTGCAAGTGTGTATAAGTGGATATAAGTGCGTGTAAGTGCGTGTAAGTGCGTGTAAGGACGTGTAAGTGCGTGTAAGTATGTGTAAGTGCGTGTAAGTGTATAAAAGTGCGTGTAAGTGCATGTAAGTGTGTGTAAGTGCGTGTAAGTACGGTTTAAGTTCGTGTAAGTGCGTGTAAGTACGTGTAAGTGCGTCTAAGTGCGTCTAAGTGCGTGTAAGTTTGTGCAAGTGCGTGTAAGTGCAGTTTAAGTTTGTGTAAGTGCGTGTAAGTGCGTGTAAGTGGGTGTAAGTGTGTGTAAGTATGTGTAAGTGCGTGTAAGTGCATGTAAGTACGTTTACGTATGTGTAAGTGCGTGTAAGTGCGTGTAAGTGCGTGTAAGTTTGTGTAAGTGCGTATAAGTGCATGTAAGTGCGTGTAAGTATGTGCAAGTACGTGTAAGTGTGTGTAAGTGCAAGTAAGTGCGTGTAAGTACGTGTAAGTGCGTGTAAGTATGTATAAGTGCGTGTAAGTACGTGTAAGTACGTGTAAGTGCGTGTAAGTATGTATAAGTGCGTGTAAGTACGTGTAAGTACGTGTAAGTGCGTGTAAGTATGTATAAGTGCGTGTAAGTACGTGTAAGTACGTGTAAGTGCGTGTAAGTATGTATAAGTGCGTGTAAGTACGTGTAAGTACGTGTAAGTGCGTGTAAGTATGTATAAGTGCGTGTAAGTACGTGTAAGTACGTGTAAGTGCGTGTAAGTATGTATAAGTGCGTGTAAGTACGTGTAAGTACGTGTAAGTGCGTGTAAGTATGTATAAGTGCGTGTAAGTACGTGTAAGTACGTGTAAGTGCGTGTAAGTATGTATAAGTGCGTGTAAGTACGTGTAAGTACGTGTAAGTGCGTGTAAGTATGTATAAGTGCGTGTAAGTACGTGTAAGTACGTGTAAGTGTGTGTAAGTATGTGTAAGTGCATGTAAGCACAAGTAAGTGCGTGTAAGTACGTATAAGTGCATGTTAGTGGGTGTAAGTACGTGTAAGTACAAGTAAGTGCGTGTAAGTACGTGTAAGTGCGTGTACGTGCGTATAAGTATGTGTAAGTGTGTGTAAGTGCATGTGAGTACATGTACGTATGTGTATGTGCGTGTAAGTACGTGTACCTTTGTGTGAGTGCTTATAACTGCGTGTAAGTGCATATAAGTGTGTGTAAGTACGTGTAAGTGCGGTTTAAGTTCGTGTAAGTGCGTGTAAGTGCGTTTCAGTGCGTGTAAGTGCGGTTTAAGTGCGTGTAGTTTTGTGTAAGTTTGTGTAAGTGTGTGTAAGTATGTATAAGTGCGTGTAAGTACGTGTAAGTACATGTAAGTGCGTGTAAGTACGTGTAAGTGCGTGTCAGTGTGTGTAAGTGCATGTAAGTACGTGTAAGTACGTGTAAGTGCGTGTAAGTACGTGTAAGTGCGTGTCAGTGTGTGTAAGTGCATGTAAGTACGTGTAAGTGTGTGTAAGTGCGTGTACGTGTGTGTAAGTGCATGCAAGTGTGTGTAAGTATGTGTAAGTTCGTATAAGTGTGTGTAAGTGCGTCTAAGTGCGTGTAAGTTTGTGCAAGTGCGTGTAAGTGTGTGTAAGTTTGTGTAAGTGCGTGTAAGTGCGTGTAAGTGCATGTAAGTGTGTGTTAGTGCATGTAAGTGCGTGTAAGTGCGTGTAAGTTTGTGTAAGTATGTGTTAGTGTGTGTACATTCGTGTAAGTGCGTATAAGTATGTGTAAGTATGTGTAAGTACGTGTAAGTACGTGTAAGTTTGTGTAAGTACGTGTAAGTGCGTATAAGTATGTGTAAGTATGTGTAAGTACGTGTAAGTACGTGTAAGTTTGTGTAAGTACGTGTAAGTGCGTCTAAGTGCGTTTAAGTGCGTGTAAGTATGTGTAAATGCATGTAAGTGCGTGTAAGTACGTGTAAGTGTGTGTAAGTTCTCGTAAGTGTGTGTAAGTACGTGTAAGTGTGTGTAAGTTTGTGTAAGTGCGTGTAAGTGCGTGTAAGTGCATGTAAGTGCATGTAAGTGCATGTAAGTACGTGTAAGTGCGTGTAAGTGCGTGTAAGTGCGTGTAAGTGCATGTAAGTGCATGTAAGTGCATGTAAGTACGTGTAAGTGCGTGTAAGTGTGTGTAAATGTGTGTAAGTATGTGTAAGTGCGTGTAAGTGCATGTAGGTGCGTGTGAGTGCGTGTAGGTGCATATACGTTTGTATAGGTACGTGTAAGTACGTGTAAGTGCGTGTAAGTATGTGTAAGTGCGTGTAAGTGTGTGGAAGTGTGTCTAAGTGCGTGTAAGTGCATGTAAGTGCGTGTAAGTTTGTGTAAGTACATGTAAGTGTGTGTAAGTGTGTGTAAGTATGTGTAAGTGCGTACAAGTGTGTGTCAGTGCGTGTAAGTGAGTATAAGTGCGTGTATATATGTATAAGAGCGTGTAAGTACGTATAAGTGCGTGTAAGTGTGTGTAAGTGCATGTAAGTGCGTGTAAGTACGTGTAAGTGTGTGCAAGTACGTGTAAGTTTGTGTAAGTGCGTGTAAGTGCGTGTAAGTGTGTGTAAGTGTGTAAGTGCGTGTAATTGCGTGTTAGTGCGTGTAAGTACGTGTAAGTGTGTGCAAGTACGTGTAAGTTTGTGTAAGTGCGTGTAAGTGCGTGTAAGTGTGTGTAAGTGTGTAAGTGCGTGTAATTGCGTGTTAGTGCGTATAAGTATGTGTAAGTGCGTGAAAGTTTGTATAAGTACGTGTAAGTTCATGTAAGTGCGCGAAGGCATGTATAAGTATGAGTTCTTGTGTGTACGTGGGTGTAAGTGCATGTAAGTTCGTGTAAGTGTGTGTAAGTATGTGTACGTGCGTATAAGTGCATGTAAGTGCGTGTAAGTTCATGTAAGTGCGTGTAAGTGCATGTTAGTATGTGTAAGTGCGTGTAAAATTGTGTAAGTGCGTGTAAGTACGTGTAAGTGTGTGTAAGTACGTGTAAGTGCGTGTAAGTGCTCATATGTGCGTGTAAGTACGTGTAAGTGCGTATAGGTACGTGTTTCTTTGTGTAAGTGTGTGCAAGTGTGTATAAGTGGATATAAGTGCGTGTAAGTGCATGTAAGTGCGTGTAAGTACGTGTAAGTGCGTGTAAGTACGTGTAAGTTTGTGTAAGTGCGTAAAAGTACGTGTAAGTGCATGTAAGTGTGTGTAAGTGCGTGTAATTATGGTTTAAGTTCGTGTAAGTGCGTGTAAGTGCGTGTAAGTACGTGTAAGTGCGCCTAAGTGCGTCTAAGTGCGTGTAAGTTTGTGCAAGTGCGTGTAAGTGCAGTTTAAGTTTGTGTAAGTGCCTATAAGTGCGTGTAAGTGCGTATAAGTGTGTGTAAGTATCTGTAAGTGCGTGTACGTGCATGTAAGTGCGTTTAAGTATGTGTAAGTGCGTGTAAGTGCGTGTAAGTGCGTGTACATTTGTGTAAGTGCGTATAAGTGCGTGTAAGTGCGTATAAGTGTGTGTAAGTATCTGTAAGTGCGTGTACGTGCATGTAAGTGCGTGTAAGTACGTGTAAGTGTGTGTATGTGCGGGTAAGTGTGTGTAAGTGTGTGTAAGTGCGTGTAAGTACATGTAAGTGTGTGTAAATGTGTGTAAGTATGTGTATGTTTGTGTAAGTGCCTGTAACTGCGTGTAAGTACATAGAAGTATGTATAAGTACGTGTAAGTACGGTTTAAGTTTGTATCAGTACGTGTAAGTGCGTGTAGGTGCGTGTAAGCACGGTTTAAGTGCGTGGGATTTCGTGTAAGTTCGTGTAAGTGCGTGTATGTGCGGGTAAGTGCGTGTAAGTGTGTGTAAGTGTGTGTAAGTACGTGTCAGTATGTGTAAGTGTGTATAAGTGCCTGTAAGTACGTGTAAGTGTGCGTAAGTGCGTGTAAGTGCGTATTAGTGCATGTAAGTGCGTGTACATGCGTGTAAGTGCGTGTAAATGTGTGTAAGTATGTGTAAGTATGTGTAAGTGCATGTAAGTGCATGTAAGTTCGTGCAAGTGCATGTAAGTTTGTTTAAGTGTGTGTACGTGCGTGTAAGTGCGTGTAAGTCCGTGTTAGTGCATGTAAGTGCGTGTAAGTGCACGTAAGTTCGTGTAGGTACGTGTAAGTACGTGTAAGTGCGTGTAAGTATGTATAAGTGCGTGTAAGTACGTGTAAGTACGTGTAAGTGCGTGTAAGTGCGTGTAAGTGCATGTAAGTACGTGTAAGTACGTGTACGTTTGTTTAAGTGCGTGTAAGTGCATGTAAGTACGTGTAAGTACGTGTACGTTTGTTTGTGTAAGTGCGTATAAGTGTTTGTAAGTACGTGTAAGTGCGGTTTAAGTTTGTGTAAGTGCGTGTAAGTGCGTTTCAGTGCGTGTAAGTGTGGTTTAAGTACGTGTAATTTCGTGTTAGTTTGTGTAAGTGTGTGTAAGTACGTGTAAGTACGTGTTAGTGCGTGTAAGTGCATGTAAGTGCGTGTAAGTGCGTGTAAGTGTGTGTCAGTGTGTGTAAGTGCATATAAGTACGTGTAAGTACGTGTAGGTGCATGTAATTTCGTGTAAGTGCATGTAAGTTCGTATTAGTGCGTGTAAGTACGTGTACGTGTGTGTAAGTGCATGTAAGTGTGTGTAAGTATGTGTAAGTTTGTATAAGTGTGTGTAAGTGCGTCTAAGTGCGTGTAAATTCATGCAAGTGTGTGTAAATGTGTGTAAGTTCGTGTAAGTGCGTGTAAGTGCGTGTAAGTGCGTGTAAGTATGTGTTAGTGCATGTAGGTGCGTGTAAGTGCGTGTACGTTCGTGTAAGTATGTGTTAGTGTCTGTACATTCGTGTAAGTGCGTATAAGTATGTGTAAGTGTGTGTAAGTGCGTGTAAGTACGTGTAAATTTATGTAAGTGCGTGTAAGTGTGTGTAAGTGCATTTAAGTGTGTGTAAGTATGTGTAAATGCGTGTAAGTGCGTGTAAGTGCGTGTAAGTGTGTGTAAGTACTCGTAAGTGTATGTAAGTGCGTGTAAGTGTGTGTAAGTTCGTGTAAGTGCGTGTAAGTGCGTGTAAGTGCATGTAAGTGCATGTAAGTGCATGTAAGTACGTGTAAGTGCGTTTAAATGCGTGTAAGTGCGTGTAAGTGCATGTAGGTGCGTGGAGTGCGTGTAAGTGTGTGTAAGTGCATGTAGGTGCGTGGAGTGGGTGTAAGTTCACCTACGTTTGTGTAGGTGCGTGTAAGTTCGTGTAAGTGCGTGTAAGTATGTGTAAGTTTGTGTAAGTGCGTGTAAGCGCGTGTAAGTGGATGTAAGTTCATGTAAGAGCGTGTAAGTGCGTGTAAGTGCGTGTAAGTGCGTGTAAGTGCGTGTAAGTGCTTGTAAATGCGTGTAAGTTTGTGTAAGTGCGTGTAAGTGTGTGTAAGTGCACGTAAGTGCGTATAAGTACGTGTAAGTGCATGTAAGTGCGTGTAAGTGCGTGTAACTTTGTGTAAGTACGTGCAAGTGTGTGTAAGTGGATGTAAGTGCGTCTAAGTGCATGTAAGTACGTGTAAGTATGTGTAAGTGCGTGTAAGTACGTATAAGTGCGTGTAAATGCGTGTAAGTTTGTGTAAGTGCGTGTAAGCGCGTGTAAGTGGATGTAAGTGCATGTAAGTGCGTGTAAGTTTGTGTAAGTACGTGTAGGCATGTATACGTATGATTTCGTGCGTATAAGTGCGTGTAAGTGCGTGTAAGTTCGTGTAAGTGCGTGTAAGTGTATATAAGTGCGTGTAAGTACGTGTAAGTACGTGTAAGTGCGTGTAAGTGTGTGTACGTGCGTGTAAGTGTGTGTAAGTGCACGTAAGTGCTTATAAGTACGTGTAAGTGCTCGTATGTGCGTGTAAGTACGTGTAAGTGCGTGTAAGTGCGTGTAACTTTGTGTAAGTACGTGCAAGTGTGTGTAAGTGGATGTAAGTGCGTCTAAGTGCATGTAAGTACGTGTAAGTATGTGTAAGTGCGTGTAAGTACGTATAAGTTTGTGTAAGTGCGTATAAGTGCGTGTAAGTGCATGTAAGTGTGTGTAAGTGCGTGTAAGTACGGTTTAAGTTCGTGTAAGTGCGTGTAAGTGTGTATAAGTGCGTGTAAGTACGTGTAAGTGGAGTGTAAGTGCGTGTAATTTTGTGTAAGTTCGTGTAAGTGCGTGTAAGTGCGTGTAAGTGCGTGGAAGTGTGTCTAAGTGCGTCTGAGTATATGCAAGTTTGTGCAAGTGCGTGTAAGTGTAGTTTAAGTTCGTGTAAGTGCGTAGAAGTGCGTGTAAGTGCGTGTAAGTATGTGTAAGTGCGTGTAAGTGCGTGTAAGTGCGTGTAAGTGCGTTTAAGTATATGTAAGTGTGTGTAAGTGCGTATAAGTGCGTGTAAGTTCGTGTAAGTGCGTATAAGTGTGTGCAAGTGTGTGTAGTACATGTAAGTACGTATAAGTACGTGTAAGTGCAAGAAAGTGTGTGTAAGTATGTGTACGTGCATGGAAGCACGTGTAAGTGCGTGTAAGTGCGTGTAAGTGCGTGTTAGTGGACGTAAGTGTGTGTAAGTGCAAGTAAGTACGTATAAGTACGTGTAAGTGCGTGTTAGTGTGTGTAAGTGCGTGTAAGTGCGTGTAAGTGCGTGTAAGTGTGTGTAAGTGTGTATAAGTGCGTGTAAGTGCGTGTTAGTGTGTGTAAGTGCGTGTAAGTGCGTGTAAGTGCGTGTAAGTGTGTGTAAGTGTGTATAAGTGCGTGTAAGTACGTTTAAGTTCGTGTAAGTACGTGTAAGTGCGTGTAAGTGCCTGTAAGTGGGTTTAAGTGTGTGTAAGTGCGTGTAAGTGCACTTTAAGTTCATGTAAGTGCGTGTAAGTGCGTTTAAGTGCGTATGAGTGTGTGTAAGTGCATGTAAGTGTAGGTTAAGTGTGTGTAATATCGTGTAAGTTCGTGTAAGTGCATGTAAGTATGTGTAAGTATGTGCAAGTACATGTAAGTGCATATAAGTGTGTGTAAGTGCATGTAAGTACGTGTAAGTGTGTGTAAGTACGTGTAAGTGCGTGTAAGTATGTATAGGTACGTGTATTTTTGTTTAAGTGCGTGTAAGTGCGTGTTAGTGCGTGTAAGTGCGTGTAAGTGCGTGTAAGTACGTGTAAGTGCATGTAAGTGCGTCTAAGTACGTGTAAGTTTGTGCAAGTGCATGTAAGTGCGTGTAAGTTCTTGTAAGTGCGTGTAAGTACGTGTAAGTGCGTGTAAGTGTGTGTAAGTATGTAGAAGTGTGTATTAATGCGTGTAATTGCATGTAAGTGTATGTAAGTGCGTGTCAGTGCGTGTAAATGCATGGAAGTGCGTGTAAGTTCGTGTATGTGCGTGTTAGTACGTGTACGTTCATGTAGGTGCGTGTAAGTGCCTGTAAGTGCGTGTATGTACGTGTAAGGTACGTGTAAATTTGCGTAAGTGTGTGTAAATGGGTTTAAGTGCGTGTAAGTGCGTGTAAGTGTGTGTAAGTGAGTGTAAGTTTGTGTAAGAGTGTGTAAGTACGTGTAAGTGCGTGTAAGTGCGTATAAGTACGTGTAAGTGCTCGTATGTGCGTGTAAGTGCGTATTGCGTGGTGTAAGTGCGTGTAAGTGAGTGTAAGTTTGTGTAAGAGTGTGTAAGTACGTGTAAGTGCGTGTAAGTGCGTATAAGTACGTGTAAGTGCTCGTATGTGCGTGTAAGTGCGTATAAGTGTGTGTAAGTGCGTGCAACTTTGTGTAAGCATGTGCAAGTGCGTGTAAGTGCATGTAAGTGCATGTAAGTGCATGTAAGTACGTGTAAGTGCGTTTAAATGCGTGTAAGTATGTGTACGTGCGTGTAATTACATGTAGGTGCATGTAAGTACGCGTAAGTTCCTATAGGTATGTGTAAGTACGTGTCAGTGCGTGTAAGTATGTGTAAGTGTGTGTATGTGCGTATACCTGTGTGTAAGTGGATGTAAGAGTGTGTAAGAGCGAGTAAGTGCGTGTAAGAGCGTGTAAATGCGTGTAAGTACGTGTTAGTACGTGTAAGTGTGTGTAAGTGCGTGTAAGTGCGTGTAAGTGTGTGTAAGTGCATGTAAGTACGTGTAAGTACGTATAAGTACGTGTAAGTGCGTGTAAGTGCGTGTAAGTGTGTGTAAGTGCATGTAAGTACGTGTAAGTACGTATAAGTACGTGTAAGTGCGTGTAAGTGCGTGTTAGTGCGTGTAAGTACGTGTAAGAGTGTGTACGTGCATGTAAGTACGTGTAAGCGTGGTTTATGTTCGTGTACGTGAGTGAAGGTGTGTGCAAGTACGTGTAAGTTCATGTAAGTACGTATAAGTACGTGTAAGAGTGTGTACGTGCATGTAAGTACGTGTAAGCGTGGTTTATGTTCGTGTACGTGAGTGAAGGTGTGTGCAAGTACGTGTAAGTTCATGTAAGTACGTATAAGTACGTGTAAGAGCATGTAAGTGCGTGTAAGTGCGTGTAAGCGCGTGTAAGTGCAGTTTAAGTTCGTGTAAGTATGTGTAAGTGTGTGTAAGTTTGTGTAAGTGCGTATAAGTGCATGTAAGTGCGTGTATGTACGTGTAAGTACGTGTAAGTGCAAGTAAGTGCATGTAAGTACGTGTAAGTGCATGTAAGCATGTGTAAGTGCGTGTAAGTACGTGTAAGTGTGTGTACATGGGTGTAAGTGCGTGTAAGTGCAAGTAAGTGCGTGTAAGTATGTGTAAGTACGTGCAAGTGTGTGTAAGCACGTGTAAATACGTGTAAGTACGTGTATGTTGGTGTAAGTGTGTGTAAGTGCGTGTAAGTACGTGTAAGTTCATGTAAGTGCGTATAAGTGTGTGTAAGCGTGTGTAAGTGCGTGTACGTGCGGTTTAAGTTGGTGTAAGTGCGTGTAACTGCGTGTAAGTGCGTGTCAGTGCGTGTAAGTGCGGTTTAAGTGCGTGCAATTTTGTGTAAGTTCGTGTAAGTGCGTGTAAGTGTGTGTAAGTGCGTATAAGTGCGTGTAAGTGCGTGTAAGTGCGTGTAAGTGTGTGTAAGTGCGTATAAGTGCGTGTAAGTGCGTGTAAGTGCGTGTAAGTGTGTGTAAGTGCGTATAAGTGCGTATAAGTGTATGAAAGTGCATGTTAGTGTGTGTAAGTGCGTGTAACTGCATCTAAGTGTGTGTAGGTGCGTGTAATTTTGTGTAAGTGCGTGTAAGTGCGTGTTAGTACATGTAAGTACGTGTAAGTGTGTGTAAGTACATGTAAGTGTGTGTATGTGCGTGTAAGTGCGTATAAGTGTGTCTAAGTGCGTGTAAGTTTGTGCAAGTGTGTGTGAGTGCGTCTAAGTGCATGTAAGTGCGTGTAAGTATGTGTGAGTGCATGTAAGTGCGTGTAAGTGCGTGTAAGTGTATATAAGTGCAGTTTAAGTTTGTATAAGTGTGTATAAGTGCGTGTAAGTTTGTGTACATGCGTGTAAGTGCTTGTAACAGCGTGTAAGTACGTGTAAGTACGTGTAAGTCATGTAAGTGCAAGTAAGTGCATGTAAGTACGTGTAAGTGCATGTATGCACGTGTAAGTACGTGTTAGTACGTGTAAGTACGTGTAAGTGGGTGTTAGTTCGTGGAAGTGCAAGTAAGTGCGTCTTAGTACGTGGAAGTGCGTGTAAGTGTGTGTAAGTACATGTAAGTGCGTGTAAGTACGTGTAAGTGCGTTTAACTGTATGTACATACGTGTAAGTGCGTGTAAGTGTGTTTCAGTGTGTGTAAGTGCGGTTTAAGTGTGTGTGTATTCGTGTAAGTTCGTGTAAGTGTGTGTAAGTACGTGTAAGTGTGTCTAAGTACGTGTAAGTACGTGTAAGTGCGTGTAAGTGCATGTAAGTGTATGTAAGTACGTGTAAATATGTGTTAGAGCGTATACGTGTGTGTAAGTGCGTGTAAGTGCGTATAGGTGCGTGTAATTTTCTGTAAGTGCGTGTAAGTGCATGTTTGTGCGTGTAAGTACGTGTAAGTGTGTGTAAGTGCGTGTAAGTACGTATAAGTGTGTGTAAGTGCGTATATGTGCGTGTAAGAGCGTCTAAGTGCGTGTAAGTGCGTGTAAGTACGTATAAGTGTGTGTAAGTGCGTATATGTGCGTGTAAGAGCGTCTAAGTGCGTGTAAGTTCGTGCAAGTGAGTGTAAGTGCGTGTAAGTTTGTATATGTGCATGTAAATGTGTGTAAGTGCATGTAAGTGTGTGTAAGTGCGTGTAAGTACGTGTAAGTCCGTGTAAGTACGTGTAAGTGTGTGTAAGTGCGTGTAAGTTTGTGTGAGTGCGTGTTAGTGCGTGTAAGTGCATGTAAGTGTGTGTAAGTGCGTGTAAGTACGTGTAAGTCCGTGTAAGTACGTGTAAGTGTGTGTAAGTGCGTGTAAGTTTGTGTGAGTGCGTGTTAGTGCGTGTAAGTGCATGTACATGCGTGTAAGTGCGTGTGAGTGTGTGTAAGTGTGTGTAAGAGTGTGTAAGTGCGTGTAAGTGCGTCTAAGTGTGTGTATGTTCGTGCAAGTGCGTGTAAGTGCGTGTAAGCTGGTGTAAGTGAATGTACGTGCGTGTAAGTGCGTGTAAGTGCGTGTTAGTGCATGTAAGTGCGTGTAAGTACACGTAAGTTCGTGTAGGTACGTGTAAGTACGTGTAAGTGTGTGTAAGTATGTATAAGTGCGTGTAAGTATGTGTAAGTGTGTGTAAGTTTGTATAAGTGCGTGTAAGTATGTGTAAGTGCGTGTAAGTGCGTGTAAGTGCATGCAAGTACGTGTAAGTACGTGTAAGTACGTGTTAGTGTGTGTAAGTATGTGTAAGTGCATGTAAGTACAAGTAAGTGCGTATAAGTACGTATAAGTGCATGTTAGTGCGTATAAGTATGTGTAAGTGCGTGTACGTGCGTGTACGTATGTGTAAGTGTGTGTAAGTACATGCAAGTGCGTGTAAGTGCGTGTAAGTGCGTGTAAGTACGTGTACGTTTGTGTAAGTGCTTATAACTGCGTGTAAGTACGTATAAGTGTGTGTAAGTACGTGTAAGTGCGGTTTAAGTTCGTGTAAGTGCGTGTAAGTGCGTGTAAGTGCGTGTAAGTACGTGTACGTTTGTGTAAGTGCTTATAACTGCGTGTAAGTACGTATAAGTGTGTGTAAGTACGTGTAAGTGCGGTTTAAGTTCGTGTAAGTGCATGTAAGTGCATTTCAGTGCGTGTAAGTGTGGTTTAAGTACGTGCAATTTTGTGTAAGTTCGTGTAAGTGCGTGTAAGTACGTGTAAGTGCGTGTAAGTACGTGTAAGTGTGTGTCAGTGTGTATAAGTGCATGTAAGTACGTGTAAGTACGTGTAGGTGCGTGAAATTTTGTGTAAGTGCATGTAAGTGCGTGTTAGTGCGTGTAAGTACGTGTACGTGTGTGTAAGTGCATGTAAGTGTGTATAAGTATGTGTAAGTTCGTATAAGTGTATGTAAGAGCGTCTAAGTGCGTGTACATTCGTGCAAGTGTGTGTAAGTGTGTGTAAGTTTGTGTAAGTGCGTGTAAGAGCATGTAAGTGTGTGTAAGTGTGTGTTAGTGCATGTAAGTGCGTGTAAGTGCGTGTAAGTTCGTGTAAGTATGTGTTAGTGTGTGTACATTCGAGTAAGTGCGTATAAGTACGTGTATGTGTGTGTAAGTACGTGTAAGTACGTGTAAGTTTGTGTAAGTGCGTGTAAGTACGTGTAAATGCGTGTAAGTGGGTGTAAGTGCGTGTAAGTGTGTGTAAGTGC